>JAJJWW010004792.1:0-73875 GCA_023531295.1 Papaver armeniacum
AAATCGGCGAGTTACACTGTTTAAGAATCGACGAGTTAACTCGGCCCAGGATCGGCGGTTTAGGCCTGCGGTTCAGACTCAGTGGGTCATCCGCGGTCCAGTCCAGACCGGTGAGTCAGCTCGCGGTCCAGCTCGGTGGGTCAGCTCGCGGTCCAGACCAGACCGGCGAGTCAGCTCGCGGTTCAGATCGGTGGTTCGGTCTAGGGTCTGTCTGGCTCCTGCGGATTGACCCGAGTAATTTGTTTTTCACTTTTTCTCTATCTTGTGGCTGTTTGATCAACTCCAATTTCGGTACCTAAGGTTTTTCGACGCTCCAATTCAATAAAACCATTTTCGAGACCTAATTAGATTCACATGATAGAGTTTCTTTGAAATTATATGGTAAATCGCTTTATCCGTGATAACATGTGAATGGTTTATGTTGTGATTGATAATTTCTTTAATATACAACATGTATGGCGCCGGGATTGAATTCATCGCATCGAATTGTATGTCTAGATAACATGCTGATTGATTAGGTAATCATCTTGGTTTGATAACATGTTTGATCAATTATTATTTCGATTTGATGACAATGCTAAAACAATTGAGTGGGAGGTTGTTTGGTTGAGTTTGTTTAATTCTGAAAACCATTAACTTGTGATATATTAAATAGATGCAGAAAATATTACCAGGGCGCGAGAGATGATTAGAGTTTAACGATTTTTCGATCTTCGTGACTTGTAATGTTGTTTTACTATTTATTTGCATTTAATGATTGCAAAGTTATTTTTGAATGTGTATAGTGCCATAAGTTTAATATCCTTTTATTTTTCGCGATGCTATGTTAGACTAAATGGCTTCCAAGAACATCATTGTCGATTCGAACAAGGGTGAAAACTCGATGGCAACGAACTATAATATCCAGCGCCGAAAGATCGTTTTTCTCTGGAACGATGATGGTCATGCAGAAATAATCGGAAAGATGATGCTCCTACCGAGGAGGGTACGACTTCGGCTCAAACACCGGCTCGCAACCCCGAGGCTTACCAGGAACGGGATTGCGAAGGATCGCAGTCAAGCTCGCCAGCATGATCCCGAGCTCAATGCAACAACGATCTCCATCGAGCAGTTCGAGAAATCCCACTCGCTTGCTCATGACATGCTGTAGGCAAACAAAGTAAATTTGGAGTTACCTCTCGCGGCTAAGTTGCGCGCTGTGAATCTACGATAGTCTATGACACTCTGTCAAAAGAAGCCGAATGTTAACGAACGGCTAATACATTTGAGGACAATGCCGTCAACGATACGCGAACTCGAGGCCATGCAAAGTCATCACTTGACGATAGAACAAATGATGTAAGCCGTTATTCACCGTTACCTAACTCTTAGGAGCAGAGCGAAGCAAAACATGACACATAATGATAATGTCCGCACTTTTGAGGATATTTCTCGTCGGTGGAACCTGTAAGTCGAGCGCTCGGAAGCAGCGAGATCGATAGCCTGTCACGGCAACTGCTTCGCATAAGACCAATGGGTCTAAGCGCAAGAGGGGTAAGGGTTCCTTCTGCTAAGAACCTCATGATGGATCCGGGTCGCCCACTACCAACGCTCCCAAGCGCAAAAAGAGGCAAGCGTACGGTAAGCAAGACAAAGCAGAGATGAAATGCTTTAACCGTGATAAGAAAGGACACTCTGCTCGTGAATGCACTCGAGCCAAAGAAGGTAATTTCTCGAGCTCTTATTCTCGCTATGAATGTTTTGTTCTAGTCAAGCATTACGGTTCTCATTCTCCATTTGTAAGTTGTAGATTCGTGGAGCAACCACCATGTGAGCGAGGGACCGAGGAGGGTTCTGGATTATACGCTGAGCCCGCCGGGAGCATGAGAGCTTATATGGGGAATACAACTAGCATGAAGTACTTCGCATCTACCTATGATGCTAAACACAATACAAGGGCGCACATGATAATCCTCTCATGATGTACTTTATGCTCCAGATATTCGACGAAATTTAGTTTCAAGCATAGTATGTTGCGCTCCAGGCTTAGTTTTCTTTTGAGGTAATTCTGCTAAGATTTGCTTGGCAACCCGAGTTTTACTGGTTTTGGTTTTATGCCTGATGGTTTTATGGTTTTGGATATTGACAATTCTAGTTCTTATGATGCTAATAAATCTATTTCATTAGTTGCATCTTCTTCTAGATGTTAATAATGATTCATGACTTGGCATGCACAGATTAGGTCATATAAAAGGCAAGAAAGAGATGACTAGGCTAGTTAGAGATAGGTCTTTTAGGACCCCATCGCTAAAGTCTCCTGCCTACCTCCGCGAACATTGTCTCAGCGGAAAAGCCATTGAGAAACCGCTTGGGACACCTAAAAGTGGCCTTCTCTCGAGCCTTTGCAATTAATTCACTCCCGATATACGTGGCCCAATGAACGTTAAGGCAAGACATGGAGCCCTTATTTCATCACTTTCATAGATGACTTACTACGCGATATGGTCATATTTACTGATATCCCACAGTCAAGCATGGCTATGCTAGACGCTTAATGTATGCGTAAGTGGAAAATCAACCAAATAAGAGCATTAAGGCTCTTGAACCAACTCGTGGCCGCGAGTATCTATCTCGACTCTATCTCAAAGGTATTGTGAGGAAAAAGGGATCCCGAGACAATTGATCTATTCCCGTACTCCGCAACAAAACGGTGCAGAGCAGAGAAGTAATGCACTTTGTTGTTAGACATGGTTAGGTCAATGATGGCGCAAGCTCATCTTCCTATTTCCTTTTGGGAGACGTGCATCGATCACGCCATGTCCTTAATCGTAGCTCTTCAAGTCCGCATCTTCCAACCCCATATGAATTATGGACTCGCAGAAACCCGAATCGGGTAATTTGCTACTACTAGGGTTCAGTACGTTATGTACACAGTTACTTACCTGAGATGGGAAGTCGGGCCTCTGAAAGAAAAAAAGTATCTTTATCGTGATATCTTCGATCACTCAAAAGGCCATGTGTTCATTGGTGAGCATCCCGATGGAAGTGTAATCTAGATCGAGATCACGTGATGCATTTCTGAACAGACTTTCCTGTAAGGAACGAGGCAGGGGAGATCTCAGCCTCTTTCGAGGTGGAAGAGCTCAATGGAAGACACACCAACCGCCTAGTTGAGAATAGCCGAAGAAATTCCTCGCCTCCTAGGAAAGTGGAGTGTTCCACCCGATAATGGATTGGCTCCATCGTAATCAGAACCCCAATCTCTGAGAAGGAACGTGGAAAGTCCCTCGTCGTCTTTAGATTTAGGGAGAAAGTTTCATGGTTTGCTCACATGATGACGCAGAGCCTAAGAATTTCAGAAGAGGCTATGTCATCTCCTAAAAGGGAAAAATGGATTATTGCATCGAAAGACAGAGATAGAATCAATTGAGGATTAATGGTGCAGGCAATACGTCGACTTCCCGTAAGGGCGCAAGGCTATTGAAACAAATGGGTTTTCAAAGTCAAACGCAATGTGAAGGTTTAGATGAAAGATATAGGGCTCGCCTTGTGGCAGAAAGGCTACACCCAACAGAGGGTGTTGACTACGAGGAAACCTTCTCCCCATGCAGAGAATTGCCTCGATACGCCTTATGCTAGCTATTGTCGTACATATGGATTTGGAACTTCATCAAATGGATGTTAAACCGCATTTCTAATGGAGAACTAGATGAGGAAATTTACATGGAGCAACCAGAGGGTTCGGATTATAAGGTCAAGAGCGCAGAGCTTGCAAGCTCTCAAAATCTATTTATGGCCTAAAACAATCATCTACGATAATGGTATTTAATAATTTGATCGAGTACATTGTTTCCACTGGTTTATCGATGTATAGAGGAAGACCATTGTGTGTACGCTAAACGTGTCCGATAAAGGTTTCCTTATCCTCGTCCTTATATGTTGATGATATCCTTATATCGGGAAGTAACATGGAAACTGTTGTCTGCCACAAAGAGTGGTCATGTCTCAACCCTTGAGATGAAGACATGGCGTAGCAAGTGCTATGTGCTCTGGATTAAGATCCTTAGAGATCGTTCAAAGAACTTTGGGGCATGTCACAAGAGACGTGCATTAAAAGTGGTTCTTGAGCTACTCTCACAGTGAAAGATTGCAAGCCCATGACACACCCTGGCCATTAAAGGTCTAATCTTAAGCCTTGAGATGTGCCCTAACACCTCCCGAGAGAGAAAGATAGGATGTCAGCGGCACCTATTCCAACGCGAATTGGGAGCTCTCTGGCGTATAGTGACGTGTACTCGCCCGACATATGCTATGCTATTGGATTAGTTGCTCATGCACGCCGAATCTGTTTGAGCACCGTGCACGGCCAAGAGGATACTAAGGTATCTTTCAAAGGGACGAGCGACCTCATGCTATGCTACAAGGGTTCGGATCCACGCCTCAGCTATTGTGATGCTAACTCGAATGGCGTAAATGGGAGAGCAAAAATGCACATCAAATGTATGCTTTCTGCTAAATGGCGTGGCCACTCACATGGTAGTAAGTAACAACGTGGCTAATTGTCGCTATGTCTTCAATGGAATCGAGCTTGCAGCTTGCCTGGTGCATCGCAGTCAAGAATCCAATTGGTTAAGGAGGTTCTTTTGAGAGTTTTGAATTTGTCACTCACGCTACCGATGCGTGAGAAATTCACACCGATAGACATCAATGATTGCTTATGCAAAAGACCCAAAGTACCATGGAAAGACTAAGCACATTGATAGGAGGTAGCCATTATAGTTCTAAGCCTGCATAATAAAGAAATAGTTTCGGAGTACATGCCTAGTGAACTGATGATAGTTGATCCTTGCTAAACCTATACCAAGAGATGTTTTCATGTCTCATGTTAGGGCGTTAGGTTTACGAGGTGGTAATGATGTCTTCTTTTATTTATTTATTGTTCTAAGACATGATGATCGTAGATGCATATGTTTTATGTGATATTTATTAATAATCAATACAATCTGATAATGGTTCATTGTTATGATTGATTATTTACTTATGGGCATGGGTATACACGTACACGGGGTGCATGCAGTAATGCATTATGTCAAAACTCGATTAATATGTCACCCGGTATGGACTCGGCTTACTCACATAAGCAACACCTTTTGGCGCCAAGTGAGAGCGAGCAAAGATGAGATGACGATCGCCTTGGCAATACCAAGACGAGATCTATATAGTGAAGATCGATGATGAATGTACCCCTACTGCTCATCATACCTTAAAAACAGCCAAATAAGAAATCTCTTCCACGACGTTTGTTGAAATGCGAGCAGCTAGAATTTCTGATTAGGCGAAGAGTTGCATCAAGTCAAGATTCTTTGTGAGTGTAAGAGTTGTGACATATACTTGTTTAGTCAAGTAAAACTCCACTCTAAATAAGATTTTCATATTATGCGTGCTTGCACTACCACTACGGAGGTGCAAAAATTGTTCCCCGTTTTCTCACCATGTGAGTCCGTATGATAATTAGATTATACATGTGTAACCTTACGACTTTTGACTTTGTTATTAAGTAAAGATTCGATGATTGCTACTTTAGTATGTGTCATGTGGCCATGGATGATCCGGCTTAAAGGGTACATATCTCGGGAAAGCAGATTGGATTCTCGAAACTTCATGACAATAGGGCGAAAGGAAGGTCATCAAACTCATGAATGTTTTATATTCACAAGATCTACACTTGGCTGCCTCTACTGGAGTTGCAACACAAGTGTGAATGTATTTACAATAAGCTGTCATGAGGGTTAGACTAGCTCTACGAGGGATCGAGTAGTCTGCGACTCAATGAGATTTTGATGGACCTAGATACGTACGTAGATACGAACATTTTTTTTAAAGGGTTGGATGTCTCTATGCCGACTCATATTGAGTCGCTAGTAGCGAGCTCCCAAAATGCAGTGATTCTGGACGATCAAGACGGGTTATTTACTAATATGAACTTCTTTTCTTTCTTCTCGGTACAATCCACACACACTTAAGCAGAGCGGGGAGATGTTAGATATTCTGGTTGGACCCGAATATGGTCGCCCATATTGTATGTGGCAAGCCCGTAGGTCTCCATATTCCTTAGGGTTTGGGAACCTATATAAACATCTCTAGCATAATGTGTAAAGGGTTACGTGATTCCACCAATATCACACATAAGTTTACCATAAGAAAAGTGGTAACTCTAACCCCTAAAGGGAGTTACCATTAGGAGAAAAAGGTTTCAAGTTCTTAGCCTGTGAAACAAGCTTGTGCTCATCATCGTGATTGTAGCACTCCGACGAATCGTCGTGTTGGATCGTTGTTGTTGCTGCCGGGCTGTCTGTCGATCCAAATCTAGCTCAAGTTCTAGTATGAACTCGATACCTCGCTCCGCTTAATCGTATAATATCTAATAGCATTGCAATGGAAAATTGGTGCAATTTAATGATAATGAGTAGTTTAGTTAACATGTTTAATGTCTTGCTCATATATGTTTTTTCAGTAGGAGCTGGTGATGCATTCATGGGGACACTTCTTCACTCAATTGCCGAAGACCCTTTTCTCATTGAGGCAATCCTTTTTTCATACATTTCCATTTTTATAAAAAAACTTAGCACGAATTATTTCCCAGATTATGTTTTTAACAGATCATATCATAGGCTTTTTAACAGCAGTTACTTTACGTATTTTGATCAGGACGAAGAGAAACTAAGGAAGACACTTACGTTAGCTAGTGCATGTGGAGCACTGTCAACAACACAGAAAGGAGCAATTCCTTCTCTTCCTAAGATGTCGACCGCTCTTGAATTCATTGCAAACGATGGCATTATGAAGGAGCCATTGTTAACTCGTTTAATTAATTACTTTCGAATGCTTTTGGATGGCTCAAGGCTCGCAAAGAAATATAGCTAGTATCTATCATACTATATCATCGTTGTATTTCAAGCATTGAAATATTTTGATTATTTGAAGTTACCAACTAGATTCTTAGCAGGGTGCAGCAAGTTTTATCGGTCAGCTCCTCTCCCGTGCTAACACTGTCGTCAATTGTTGCGCAAAAACAAAAAATCGATGTTACTTAAAAACAAGACATTGACACTCGTTAGAAGGTGACAGAGTTTAAAATTACAGAACATGGAGATAAGAATAAATGTCTGGTTTGTTTAGATCGACTCGCAACTTGGATCTGAATTGGCATTTGACTCGGTCGGAGTTAGATGTCAGATTGTTTTTCGTTTTTCTAATATACGGACTTGCTCATACAGATGACACGAAACAATTTAAGCCGGGTTCCATTTTGTACTTGACTGGTGGTTGGACATATATCTTACTAGATAATATATATATATATTTTTAAATTTACTACTGTATTTAATAATTTTGAGGCGTAATATAACTAATAAACCAGATTCAAACGAGCCAGTTGGAAAAAGATGAACAACCTGAAAGAGTCGCACACCTCTTTTGGGGTTGATACGCCTAACTTAAATAAATGACTTTGATGAAAGTGTACTAACTTACCCAAAAGGACAAAGGGGTACAACTTACGAAGAAGATATACAAACAAATTGTCGGATATTTTCAATATCTTAGAAAATAAAATGGTTTTATGTTTTGGTTTGCCGCTATGAAGGGGAAGTATTCTGTGTTGGATAAACACAATGGATGTTAGTTGGAGATGAAGAGACACCTTTAATAGGTGTGATGGTTCATAAAAGACAACCATTCTAAATAGACACCTTATGTGTCTTTTGGAAGTGAAGAGGCATCTCCACCTATAAATAGTGAAGGCATTCTCCCATTCTTAACAATCAATTCAACATGTTTTCTCTCTTTCTAAAGCATCATTAGAATTCTTTCTAGTGTGTTCTTGATTGGGTCAAGGGGTGCAAACCTTGAATCCAATTTTCTGTTGTAGGGCTTTCATTGTATTCTGAAGGCATTATTTCGCATACCTGTTGCAATCGCCAATTGATATTGGGAGGGTAGAAATAATCATCTAAAAGAAATCTTATGAGCCTTGAAAGTTTGGAGTACAACAATCTCTTCCTGTGTTATTTCATCTTTTATTGCAACCCAGTTTTTTCCAACAGTTTTAGACGATTAATTTCTCGACAATGGAGGGTGAAACTCTGGTGTTTTTTAAGTACGTTTTCCTGGTTATTTTTGAAACGTAAGTTTTCCGATATGACTCGTCCTCCGGCTGAATTAGTCTGTTGTACTTTAACGGGCTATAATTTGGACTTTATGGATACATGGTGGGGTTTATCATTTATCTTCTTTATGGACGGAACACTTTCGGAAGGGTAAGCCAAACCTAGAAGAACCAGAAGGGATGAAACTGACTCTCTCGTAGTGATAAATTTCGTAAGAATCAATGATGGCTGTTTTTCCGGAAACAAATATTTACATCTGCGGGTTTAATTTGGGGGATGTTTAGTCTTCGGGAAAGGAAAAACAAGGATGATTGATGAACCGGTTCAATCCTATGAAGAGATGAAGACGATGGTTGGTGGAACATGAATCTCTCATCAAGTTTAAGATAAGTATCTGATTCCTTATCTTATACATTGAGTTTAATATGTGCTTTCAGTTTTTATGATGATGCTTTGATCCATGCACATAGGAAATGACTAATGATTTTAGGATTAAATTTCTGATCATTATTAAGGGGATTTTGTTAACTTGTATACCCATATACATGTTAAGGTTTAATTAAGAATTATTTTATTTCTTTGAAAATTGTGTTTTTTCGTCTTATTCTACTAGAAAATGGTTTTTCTTGCACTAATAACGTATTGGAAGATTGGGAGCGCGACCAAATATCCACCCAAATGGTTTTTCTTGCACTAGAAAATGATTTTTCTACAAGAAAATGGTTTTTCTTGCACTAGAAATTGTGTTTTTTCGTCTTATTATGCATATGATTATAGCCATTTGTGTGTTTCCCAAGAATTTACGATATTTGAAGTCCACCCAAATTTCATGCATTCAGTTTATTTGCTTATATGCGAGACTTGATGATATAGTAACTATGTTTTCCATTGGAAATTGTGTTTGTTTCCAAATGATGCACCGATTAAAAAGTTACTTTTTGCTCTTTAAAGGTATATAAGTATGCAAAATCTTCTCTTGTGAAGTTGTGATTGGATGTTAAAAGACATGAAATAATGCAGCCGGTAGCATCTGTTTGAGACCAGATAAATGGGCACGTCCTTTAGTTGTTGGATACCTTCATCTTGGGAATATTGATTACTGGATTCGTGGAATCACGTTCTAAAAATGTGATTCGAGTAGTCCAACTTCCAAGATTGAATGATTGGATGACCAAGCTCCACTATCACAGATCATGCATGTTAATTTTTTCTTTGTGTCTTATGATTGCTAGTAGTAGAGTGGGATACGACCAATAGGAATATAATTCATATGAAATGATTATATGATTTTGTATCTGCTCTTATCAAGTGCAAAGTGGTCTGTGTATCAAGTTTAAGGAGTCTAGTGTCATAAGAAAATAAGTACCGAAGAGATTCTGAAATGGCCCTTACTTATTATGATGCATAATTTTGGTCGCGTGACATTAGAAAAGTATTGTCATGAATGCTCTAAGATTAGAGAACCAAAATGGAGATCACCAATGATCGTTGAGACTACAATTTTTGGTACGGGTATAATTCTTGCGGTAGGAATTATAAATTTAGAAGTCTGAAATCATCAGTAAATGTTGAGAAACATTTAGATGTGAGTATTATTCTTGCAAAAGAATTATAGGTTCCAAAATTTGGAAATTGGCATGTCTTAAATGACATTGAAAAGGAAAATGGAATACCGGTGAATATGTAACGTAATGGAAGATTGGGAGCGCGACCAAATATCCAACGATGAGGTGTTATGATATTACCGATGCATAATTAATGAACATTTGCACTACATAATGTAAAATTTTAAATAGACATTGTCTATGTTTTTGGGTATAAATTTGTAGAAGATTGGGCATGAGTAGAGGATTTACTCATCGTAATTTGTTGAAATAGCAAGTAAGTTGCCTACAAATTTTCTATGCCTCTAGTGTATGCAAGTCTATAATGACTTTTTGTGAATTAACCGTAAATGTTAATTAGGATCACTAGAGAGGTTACAATTATTTTGTAAAATCAAATAGGAACATTTTTAATAATGTTTTCAGAATTGATTGCATGAGTAGATGCAATTAATGAGGAGGAATGGCTTAGAACCTAACTTGTATAGATCTCATTTTTGGAAGAAGCCATCTCAAGCGGTCTTGATTAATTGTGAATCAGGCGATGATCTATAACGTCTCTAACAAAGACTTATAATGAAAGGTCAAGACATACAAGTCTTGTACATTGAACGGTAAGTCAATTACTCAAGAAAGGAATAATTGCAGTTAGCCATTGAAACGGGAGAAAAACTTGCGGACATATTTATGGAAAGTCTCCCAATGAAAATGTTTTCAATGAAGTATAAAAGAAATGGGACTAAGGTCCGTGGAAAGAAGTTTGATCTCCCATAGCAGTAAACCCAACCTATGTTTTGAAAAAGATAAACAAGGTTCAATGTGGTACCAACAAGTTATGGATGTAGATTATGGAGCACTAATATAAAACTTCCCATTTCTAATTAGTTCTGGGTTCTGCAAGAAAATAGGATGGATATAAATCCTTAATGAGTCTGTGATTAGTAAAAGGTGTATCGCAGAAACACCTTCGAGACTTACCTATATGAGTATGGAAATCGTGCCGTTTCCTAAGAGAAGAAGACCGTTCTCTAAAGAAGACTCATGAATCAAGGATATAAGCACATGGCCATTAACGTTCTTGGCTACATGGTAACACATGATTTATGAAATCAATATGTGTGGAGACTCCGTTTTTATCATAAGGGATACTTGGTTCAAGACTGGTTTCACCATAAAATCTCGATAAGGCTTTGAGTTTCTTACACTAAGTGAAGGTTCAAATCCAAAATATACCTATCATTTATGTGTTGATTTCAACGATGATGCTTAGTCTCAATTGTGCTTGAACTACGTTGGCTTGATCCCACTCGGCACGTAGGCAGTCACTTCGGTGATACAAATCATTCGATTTAAAAAGTATTGTTTTTATTTTCATCTTTTTTGGTTATTGAAAATATGGGGGAGATTGTTGGATATTTTCAATACCTTAGAAAATAAAATGGTTTTATGTTTTGGTTTGCCGCTATGACTGGGAAGTATTCAGGTTGGATAAACACAATGGATGTTAGTTGGAGATGAAGAGACACCTTTAATAGGTGTGATGGTTCATAAAAGACAACCATTCCCAATAGACACCTTATGTGTCTTTTGGAAGTGAAGAGGCATCTCCAATAGGCATGAATATCCCTATAAATAGTGAAGGCATTCTCCCATTCTTAATAATCAATTCAACATGTTTTCTCTCTTTCTAAAGCATCATCAGAATTCTTTCTAGTGTGTTCTTGATTGGGTCAAGGGGTGCAAACCTTGAATCCAATTTTTCTGTTGTAGGGCTTTCATTATATCCCGAAGGCTTTATTTCGCATACCTGTTGCAATCGCCAATTGATATTGGGAGGTTAGAAATAATCGTCTAAAAGAAATCTTATGAGCCTTGAAAGTTTGGAGTACAACAATCTCTTCCTGTGTTATTTCATCTTCTATTGCAACCCAGTTTTTTCCAACACAAATAGCCAATGTTTGAAGTTCTTCACTGGAAAAGAGAAAATGGCCAATGAGTTTACAGAAGGCTTTCCAATAGGTTAATAATTAACAGCAATAGCAGCATGGAGAATCTTTCCACGGATATCTTAGAAAACATACTTTCTTTATTATCTATCGCCCAAGCGTTATAGGCCAGACGTGTATGCACAACTTGGGAAGCCATTCTTTCTTCAAAATTCTCTCGTTGTGATTACATGATGGTAGGAATGGAAGAACTAATAAAAGTAAAGAGAGGACTGTAAAGCTATGGAGAGAGAAGGAGCGGCAAAAACGCTCTACCTGCAGAGAAAAATTTTCAGCCTTTCTTTGGAATCTCAGGGAGTGAAACTGGAGGAGAGAAGAGAGGAGGATTCAGATCGTGGTTGTGTTTCTGCGGATGTTGCTAGTTGGCTAGTTGGAGTTATGGAGGAGTCACTGGAGTTGGATTGTCAGAAGATAAGATGGCCGAGAAGAGAGGGTGAAGCATCATATCTGTGTGAGGAAAGGGTGAATGAAGCAGGAAGGTATATGCGCATCTCAAGATTTAGGAGGGGTGATGGTGATAGATATTAAGCCTTATGCATACCGTGCGGTGATAGTTCTTACTATTGGGGTGTTCTCTGTAAAGAGATTAAAACTCTACTGAAGAACAATAATATGGTTAGTAGACCTGTTCAAGATGTGCCTGACAGATCAGATTTTCTTCACTCTTTAGCAAGGAAACCTAATCACAACCAATTATATGAAGGCTACATTAGGGTAGATGGTTTTGTGAGATGGCAAAGGATTGCAAGGGAGGTGAGGAATCAGATGCAGTGGGACTCTTTCGGTGATTTTGAGATTATGGATGAGCAAAATGCAAATGTGGTGCTGGAGAAGGATTGTTGGCTGGATATGTGGAAACCACAGAAAATTTTAGTGGATAATGTAGCTGTACATATCACTCAATCCTGTAGGAGGGAGGAAACTGCTGCGCATACTCAAGAAATAAGTCCAGTTGTTCTTCAACAAAAGGATAACATCATCCCAACTCAGGCTATGGTTAAGTTTGGGAAGTGGTTAAAAATTAGAGGAATTCCACAACGATTCTGGAACTCAGAACTGTTCCGTTCCATTGGAGATTCATTGGGAGGACTAATTGATATCGCGACAAGCACCTTAAACCTGACAACTCACAATTTTTTCAGGATTTGTGTTAAAGGATGTTTCTCATCAATTCCAGCGATTCTCATGGTTGAGGATAAAGACCAGAAATGGGTGGTTTCCATTGAATGGGATTTCAAATTTGATCCTAAAAAAAAGGCGACGATGGAGGAGTATGTTAGAATTGTTAATGAGCTTGATAACAAATTTTCAAACTCAAAACTAGTAAACGCCGCTATGCTAGGTGGTAAAACGGTGACAGTTTCTGGATCGGAGCCTGGTGAGTCTAATAAGGAGATCGAGGTACAGTTACTCAAAACTTGAAGAATAAGTCAAGTAATCCTGTACTCAACTCGACTTCTGCTGTTAGCTCTTCTCTTAGAAGCGATAACCTGGAAGGTGGTAAGTCTCTTATTAATCATGGTTCTTTGGCTGCTGGAGAATGCAATAAGGAGATACCAGAGTGTGGTTGACAAATCTACCTTTGAGAATAATGGTGGTGGGATAAATTGTTCTCAAAATAGGATTGTCACTACGGTCAATAAATTTCATGCTCTGATTGATGGAGGATGTGTAGGTGAAGTACCCACATCAACTAGACTGGAATTAACTGACAACATTTTGGCAGCTGAATATATTGGAGTACAATGCAAGAGTGGATGTGAAGCAGGTGTTCCCACCTTACAAAGTAATTCTCTAGTTTCAGATGGTAGTGAATTATTAGCTGCTGGAAACGATGGAAGAGTAGGCGAGGTACCCATTGTTTCTGCAGTTAATGAATTGGATTTAGACATGAGTGCAAACCGAAGGTTTTCATCCTCAGGACTTCCTGACGACCTTCATATGGTTTTGTATGATAGTCATGAACTGGTGGAAGATGGGATGGTGCTAGCTTCTCAATCTGTTGCGCATTCTCCTACTCAGCAAATGGCAGCTGAACAGATACAACTTTTTAAGGTGATGGAGGACAAAATTGTGATTCAACTTGGAGAAATTCAGGGCACATATATTGATTCGAATGAGGTGGTCTTTTCTACCTCAAAGTTGGTCTTTGATTTATGCTCCAGATTGGGAGGTCTAAATTCAAAGGATGAGAAGCAAGCCAAGGAAGTTATTGAGGAAATTCTTTTAAATATAGAGAAGGAAATTGCTGATGGGAGGAAAGTGCAAGACAGCTATGATTCCTATAACTCAAATTCTTTAAACGAAAAGGAGGAGGAGTTGGAGGAAGTTAATTCAGGGGAGATTATTAGGTATGATGGGAACTAAAATAATATCCTGGAATATTAGGGGTTTGAACGCTTATGATAAACAAATAGTGGTCAAAGACTTGATAGAAACACATGAATGTTTAATTTGTGCACTACAAGAAACTAAGATGCCCGTGCATTCTTTTTGGTTTGTCAGACAATTGTGGTTCGACTCAGATTTTGGAATGGAATTTCTTCCTTCACAAGGCAATGTTGGGAACAGTGGAGGTCTCATTACTATATGGGATAATACTAAGTTAGAGCTGCTGGATAAGAGAATGGGATATAACTCAATCTCATGCCTCTTTAGATTTAGATACAATCGGTTTTAAATTTATTTTGACCAATGTTTATTCTCCTTGTGATTTTAACATGAGAGAACTCTTTTGGAATGACCTGAAAGAAATTAGAGCATGGTCTAATGAAGCATGGTGTTTTGTTGGTGATGTTAATTCTGTTAGATGTGATGCTGAAAGGAATAAGCCTGGTGGTGACTTAAGGAATATGAATTTTCTCAATAACTTTGTCTCGGAGCAAGAACCGATAGATTTACCATTACATGGGGGGTCTTATACTTGGAGCAACAAACATGAAGACCCTTTATTGCGTAGACTTGACAGGGTTGTGGTTTGTACTTCGTTTGATTCACGTTTTAGTAATGCTACTCAAATAGTTTTGGTAAGAACAATCTCTGATCACAATGCTCTGCTATTGGATTTAACTTCTTGTGTAAGGAATAATTCAAGCTTCAAGATTGAAACTCATTGGATGGAGCATCCGGACTTTGTTAAGCTAGTTGAGGTTTGGTGGAACTCTTTAGATTATACTGGAGCCCCAGGCTTTATTCTTTTTAGGAAGTTGCAAAATTTGAAGTATTTCATTAAGAATTGGAGCAAAATAACTTTTGGGAATGTAAAGAAAACTGAGGAAGAATTGACCGAGAAGATCAAAGTTCTGAATTTTGCAGAGGAGAGTGCAATTTTATCTACTTTTGCTGCGTGAGGAAAGAGCGGTTTTATTGAAGAAGCTTAATGATGTTAAGATCACAAGGGCAAGGATGGCTTACTGTGAGAGCAAAGGTAAAAGGTTTTAAAGATGGTGATAAAAATACATGGTATTTTCATACTATTGCTAATGGTAAGAGGAGGAGGAATTGCATTACTAAACTTGAGATCAATGGAGTGGATGTTTTTAATCAGGATGCCATTAAAGCAGAAATTCATCAATTTTATACTGAATTATTTACTGTCAGGACTTCAGTTTCTCCTACTTTTGATAACTTGAATTTCAGGAGGATTGATAGCATTCAACAACAATGGCTAAAAAGAGTGTTTGAGGAGGAGGAGGTTCTTAAGGTAATTAAGTTGTGTGGAGCTAACAAGGCTCTAGGCCCCGACGGCTACAACTTAGAGTTTTTGATAGACGCATTTATGTGTCTACTTTGTCTCAATTTTCTATATTGTTACTGCTCCCTTTTGTACTTACTTTACTATTTTTTGTATTTGTAGGTGTTTTTGTGAAATAAAACTCAATGGACTAAAATGTGGAATTCCGCTTGTAAAATGGAGGAAATGAAGTGATTTATAATTTAATGGGCTAGGCCCAAAAGGAAGAAGATGTAGATTTCATTTGTCCAATTATTTGGATATGGGAGCGTGGAAAGTGTGGAGCCCATTATGTCGACATCATTTACAAGATATTAAAAAGATATATGGAGATATTTATTTTAATGAAGAAAATAAAAGTGTTAAGTAAGAAATGTACATGAAGTAATTGATGGGAATTAAATATATAAAGAGTATGGAAACAATATTATTCTTTATGGTTGGAGTTAATAAAGAATAAATAATTCCCAAATAAGGAAAATTGTAAATGCATGAGAATTATATTATTTGACGCGTTGCACATTCTTATTGGAGGATTTTTCATTGTCTTGACATGTGGCATATTCTCATTCGGTGATGATGTGGTAGTGGTGAATAGAAAAGGAAAGTGGATTCCTTTGAAAGCTATAAATATGCTATGGATACAAGAAAAAGGGGAGGTGATACGAAGAGTTTAGGAGAGTTTGGGGTGAAGCAGAGGCGAAGAAATCACACTGCAGAGAAAGTTGCAGCAGCAGGTGAAGAAGACGAAGAACTGACACTTCAGAAGTGTCGTTCTCAAGAACACGAAGAACGGACTCGCAGAAGCAGTCGTTTAGCTACAGTGTCTGCGACCCTTTCTGTTGTAACACTAAAGTTCAAATCTGCAACACTTATTAGGGTTCTATTGTAACAGTGACGTCTGTAACACCATTACAGCGTTACGAAACTCTGTTTTTCATATATATCTTCAATAAAAACACATTTTGAGCCATGTTTCTATCTTTTGGGTGCGTTTTGAGCATGAGGAGCTAAACCCCAACACTGAGATGATGGAGGAAGCCAAGTTCACAATTGTTTGGTAACTATAATTGATTCTTATGACTTGTGCATTGATTTTTAATCGATTTATGATTTTCATTGATTATTTGTGATTTAGTTTGATAGTGTATGCTTAGTCTAAGAACTTTTGATGCACTATTCTTACGATTTACATTTAATGCTTTATAAAATCTACTTTTGGCAAAGAAATAGAGTCTAGTTTAGAGCTAAAATTGTTATGAATCATTGTATGAACCAATTGATTGTGAAGTTTGGTGGAATCCTAAGTCCCAGTATCTCTCAACTTTATTAAAATATTTTCGTTATTTCTAGTATTTTGTTTATTAAGTCTAAAACCAATCTTCAAAATAGTCCGAGCGAACGATACTCTACTTACCACTTCAAAACTACATAAGTTTTTGGCGCACGACGCTGGACTTGTATTTAGGTTTAGGTTTTAGGTTTTGTATATATTTTATTTTTATTTAATTTTTTGTTCTATTTTACGTCTTTGGTGTTTTTTTTTTGTTGTGCAGGTTTTGCTTGAAACGGAAAGTGGAAAGTCGAACTTGCCAAAAAAAAGAAGGAGAAAACCGGAGATATTATTTTTGTTAGTTTTTTCTATATTTCTTTTGGACTTGTATATATTGTTTGTTTATTTTTATTATATTATTTATTTATTAAAAAAAAATATATAACACGTGCACACACCAATTGCATCGTCAGGACTACCGATTTTAGGAAAACTCGTGGATTAGTAAGTGAACCCGTGCCTTGGGCCTTATGGGAGTTACCACTGAAAGTACACAAACCTCACCTCGTACCTTTGGGTATATTTTGTTGTGGTAACTCGAGCCTACCCATTTTAGTCGACCTTGCATTTGCATTTGCACAAAATAATGTCGAATCGGTATTACAATAGCCAATACAATGAATATCCGACCGATTTTTAAATGGACACTACTACTTTGACCACAGTGTGCATAGTGGTTGGGAACACCAACCTTATCAAGGTTATGGTTCATATCATAGTGAGCACAATTACTATTCGCACGTGCACAGGCCATATGAGCAAGAAAATAAGGAATATTATAGTACTAGTACCTCGTCTTTGGACGACTTAATTAAAGAGTTGAAAACTAGTCCTTATTATGATCCTTCCGTTCCTACTCGTCCCATAGAAGAGTCTCTCAAATCGATGGGTGTTCCTTCGGGGTCCTATTCGTCCTCTGTAAGAGTCTCTCAAGATAATATTTGAGAAAACTAGGGTTTTGTTAGAGACGAACGAAAGAATTGCTCGGAATAATCTTGATTACCAATTTAGCCTTAAAAAATGAGAATAGTTATTCGCATAATCAAGATGACGAGGTTAGAATTGGTAACACTACTTGTTTAGAAGAGGTTCAACCATTTTCATGTTATGATGAGGATAGTGTTGATGAAGAATCTGAAATATGTAGGAAAAGTGATCAGGAATTTGATACTCCTGTTGATGGTGGTTTTTAAACAAGGGGTAAAATCGTAAAACCCCATGACCTAGTGTTACCCGCAACACATTAACTAAGAGCATTTAACTTCAGTGTAAATAATTAATAGGGTATTTTTCAAAATACCAGATTAGGTTTTCGACACGTAACCCTAATTCCAAAACTAAGCCGCACATCGCGCACCATGGCAACAATGCCAAACTAAGTCGCACACTGCGCACCACGGCAACCATGCCAAACCAAGCCGCACATCGCGCACCATGGCAACAATGCCAAACTAAGTCGCACATCGCGCACCACGGCAACCATGCCAAACCAAGCCGCACATCGCGCACCATGGCAACAATGCCAAACCAAGCCGCACATCGCACCATGGCAACAATGCCAAACCAAGCGCACACTAATCGCGCACCACGGAAACCATGCCAAACCAAGCCGCACACTACGCACCACGACAACCATGCCAAACCAAGCCGCACATCGCACGCACGGCAACAAACAATGCAAACCAAGCCGCACACTGCTGCGACCACGGCAACCATGCCAAACCAAGCCGCACACTCGCGCACCATGGCAACAATGCAAACCAAGCCGCATTAATCGTGCACCATGGAAACAATGCCAAACCAAGCCGCACATCGCGCGCCATGGCAACAATGTTAAACCAAGCCGCACCTGCGCGCCACCGCTAATAACGCCAAAACCAAGCCGCACAATGCGCACCATGGCATCAACGCCAAAACCGAACTACATATCACACTCATTGGCAACCATGCCAAACTAAGCCGCTATGCCATTGGCACATGCCAAAGATAGCGCCCTAGGCTTGCAAAACGTGCAACTAGGTCAACATGGCTGCGACGTGCCATTGGCACATGCCAACGCCGCACCACAAGCCATATTTCCAAGCCGCTATGCCATTGGCACATGCCAAATATAGCGCCCTAGGCTTGCAAAACGTGCAACTAGGTCAACATGGCCGTGACGTGCCATTGGCACATGCCAACGCGTACCACAAGCCATATTTCCAAGACGCTATGCCATTGGCATAAAGCCAAATATAGCGCCCTAGGCTTGCAAAACGTGCAACCAGTCAACATGGTCAGACGTGCCATTGGCACATGCCAACGCTGTACCACAAGCCATATTTCCAAGACGCTATGCCATTGGCACATGCCAAATATAGCGCCCTAGGCTTGCAAAACGTGCAACTAGGTCAACATGGCCGTACGTGCCATTGGCACATGCCAACGCGTACCACAAGCCATATTTCCAAGACGCTATGCCATTGGCACATGCCAAATATAGCGCCCTAGGCTTGCAAAACGTGCAACCAGTCAACATGGCCGTTGGCACATGCCAACGCAAGCCTGTACCACAAGCCATATTTCCAAGACGCTATGCCATTGGCACATGCCAAATATAGCGCCCTAGGCTTGCAAAACGTGAAACTAGGTCAACATGGCCGACGTGCCATCGTGGCACATGCCAACGCGTACCACAAGCCATATTTCCAAGCCGCTATGCCATTGGCACATGCCAAATATAGCGCCCTAGGCTTGAAAAACGTGCAACTAGGTCAACATGGCCGTACGTGCCATTGGCACATGCCAACACGCACCACAAGCCATATTTCCAAGCCGCTATGCCATTGGCACATGCCAAATATAGCGCCCTAGGCTTGCAAACCATGCAACCTAAGCCAAGTCGGCCACGCATGCCATTGGCACATGCCAACATGCTCACTGGTAGCTTTTTCCTACCAAGGCCACGGCCCTAACGGCCACGCATGCCATTGGCACATGCCAACATGCTCGCTGGTAGCTTTTCCTACCAAGGCCATGGCCCTAATGGCCACGCATGCCATTGGCACATGCCAAACACACATGCTGGTAGCCTAACTTGCAAACCGTGCAACCTACCACCAAGGCATTCCGCACATGCCATTGGCACATGCCAAACACACACGCTAGTAGCCTAACTTGCAAACCGTGCAACCTACCACCAAGGCATTACGCACATGCCATTGGCACATGCCACACACGCCACTAGCGATTTCTCCGCATTGCCACTTACTCTCAACATACAACCTACCACCAAGGCATTCCGCACATGCCAATAAGCACATGCCACACGCGCCACTAGCAGCGCCACTTGCACTTAAGGTGCAACCAACGAGATATCAACACAAACCGGGGGATGCTTTCCGGGGTTTTGGTTTGGCGGTCACAACTTGCGGCGTACACTACGCTCACATTAAGAAAGCGTGAAAAGGAATAAAGCGGTCAAATAAATGAGCAAATAATGGTGAAAACGTTTTCACCCATTAACACCATGTTACCACCTCCTCCCATTATTTCACCCTTTACTCTCTTCCTTCATGAGACCAGGGTACGTTTCAATCTCGACTTGTATAAATAGGTCTTACCTATTTCCACCAGACAACAAGTCTTGGTCAGGAGAAAAATACTACACTCTCTTAAAAGGCAACTTTGCAAGCTCTCCAAAAAGCTTTCATCTCTTGCAAGCTTCCTAAGCTTTCACTTTCTGATACAAGTCGAGACACTACTCTCCCGTAACTATTCTCGGTCTCAACACCTTTCTTTTCTTCCCTCCCCAAATCAACCCTTCTCCTTCACTTTGTGACCGAAGCAAGTCTGGAACGGCCATTTCTTAGTTTAGGCCGGACTTGTACAAATTGATCTCTCGAATCTATAAAGTGATCACATGCAGCACATTTGTTTAGGGTTTAAACCAGTTTCTCACTCACCCACCGAATTTACTTAAATCGGTAGAAACGATTTTCACCCATAGACAATTGGCGACCACAGCGGGAGGATTGATCTATCGGTTACAATACCAACTCCGACTCCGATTTCGCTTTCCCGAACGTCAAATCCCAACATGGTGGAACTCGTGTCCTGAGCGGCTGCCGAGAACACCAACATAATGCACCGATGTTAGCATCTCTCCCAATAACGTTGTTACGTCACCGGGCTGACAACAAAGCAACATCGAATGCACTCCCTCAAGTGTAACACCGCCAATCACCGAGGGCAGGAGCCGCCGCCTCCTCTAGCGTCTCCGCACAACCCTCTAATCACGGCAAGAATTTAAAAATATCTTTTCGGGTGTCGCGTCACTAGTCACTGTGGCTAGAGCCAGCCGCCACGACCCCAAATGCTTCGTCTAGCATGGCGCCTCCGTCCACGACCAAAATCCCAACTACCCCGCCAACGGGACGAGAAACCGGAGGGACAAGAGGAAGTCGCCCTTACGTCACCATCGATGATCTGATGGAACGACAAGAGATGCTCGCCAGAGCCCAGACATATAAGGTTTCAAACACGGAAGGAGGTACTCATCTTTCTCAAGACCCCGACGTAACGACTACCACGTGAGTCGCGCCCTCCGAGTCATTTAGGAACGTCTCCAACAACCCCGACGCCAAAGCACCTCGGCGGAGCACGCTCCATGGATGAGGAAACTCGCACTAGAATCCCATTGGAAAGAAATCAGCCACCCAACTTTGTCACGAGAGAAGATTTGGAACAACTCCTGCAAGAACCGAATCAAGAATGATGAGTTGGACGTGCATCATCACCAACCCCTTACCCATCCGAAATACAGAGAATCCTCTCCCAAGGGGGTACTCTTCTCTCAATTTACCCCGTACGATGGTACGGGAATGCACGTGAGCATGTTTCGTTTCTGGAATCCCTAGGTGAACATGAATATAATCACGTTCTTCGTTTAAGGGAATTCTCAAAATCACTTTCTTTGGAAGGGCGTATACATGGTACAACAAACATCCCACCGAAAGCAAAGCATTCCCAACCGGAGTAGCATGGTCACCGCGTTTTACAAGAAATACTTCTTCGTGTTCGAACAAGTTACCTTTTCGGACCTCGGAAGAATGTACCAGTGGGATAACGAACATCCGAATGATTTCGTCAAAGGTTCGAGGTTCAAGCACTCATTGTCACGACCCAAACGTGACCGAGCAACAATTGGTGAACGCATGCATCAATGGTATGGTTCCAATCTACCCGCCCTGCTAGAAAACTTGCGTTTCCAAACGTTCTCCGAACTCCATGAAGCGCGGACGATGCGCAACAAACACCGGCATTACACTCGGAAAGAACTAGGCTAACTCGAATCAAGACGCGCGCGAAACCCGCGGGAGTAGACGCCTCATCAACAAACAATTTAATGCCGGCTCATCCTCCGTGAACATAGTAAACGAAAGGGGGAAAAGGAAAGCCGCAACTACGAGCCACCAAGAAACGTGAAGTGCAGAGACAACGGGAACCCTCGTAACGGAAGATCGTCACTAAAACTCCTGTGCAAAAGCATCGTGAGACCGAAAGAAATACCCTTGATTTCCCATTCCCCATCGAGGAGGTGATTGACCTCCTAGAAGCTCCGGGTTCAAGATGATGTCATCAGATTGCCGCCACCAGACGGCCACCAACCGAGGGCCGAGATGGCGAACCCCAAATACTTCCATTACCACGGGTTCGTTCACCATCCGACTAGCGATTGCAACAGATCGAAGCATATTTTCAAAGAAAGGATAGAAGGTGGAGAACTCCAACTAGGAGACGAAAGAGTGCATCGAGACCCACTACCAATAAGAAACTGCGGTTCCTCCGGGGACTCTTTACACGAGACCGCACAATCCATGATGCGACATGTATGCGAAATTCTCTATCTTTTCAAGGTTCGGCGCCAAGATATTTTTGCAGCTCTCAATCGTGTTATATCCGCAAAACGGCTTTTCTCTCCTCGGAATCCACGCCAAGGGCCCAAGCTTCCCAAAAAGCGAATCGAGAACTCGGGACTGTTGACCACGTCCCGTTTAAGAGATAACGAATTTGACGACACGCTCATCGACACGGCCTCCTACCACAACATCATTACTTTCAAGACATCAAGGCAGCAGGATTTACAAAATAAGACGCTACCTATTCCCGTCCGTGATTAAGGACTTGAGAGGAGAAGCTTTGAACGCGCATGGCTACATCAACTTAGAGATCGAGATGGGAGACGATATAACACATAGCAAATTCCATATTGTCAAAGAACTAGATCACGACATGATATTGGGACGTTTATGGGTGCTTGACAACAAAGCAAAATTGGATGTGCGCTCCGCCAACGTCCACGCCGAAGGAAATTCCAACAAGTCATCCCAGTTTGGTTATCGCATCAACAAACCATGAAGAAACCCGGACATCCGGAGAAGACTCGTTGGCGCTAGCTCATGGTTTTCAAATGCAAGTAAGTCCGACCAAGCAACCTTTTTCGCAACCAGTCTTTCCTTCCCCCTTTCCGCCATGGGGACTCGGCGACATGCGCACGAACGTCGTCAAGAAATGCGAATGGGGAGGTCGGGACCATTTGAACACTTTGCAAGAAGCTTGAAAACTTCTATTGAAGCCAACGAAGCCAAGACTCAAACGGTCGCACGACGTCCGAACCCGTTTTCAATTGGAGATGTAGTGGTCAAAGGAAGCACGTTTCAAGTTGGGAAGATGACGGTAAAAATGGATTTGCCCGGTGAAGGAGAAGACGAGCCGTATCTGGTTGCGGATACCCTTTTGGGAGGATATTGCAAGCTCATCAATGCAAAGAAACACTCGAAGGCGTGATAATTCACTCGCGATGGCTCAAGGAATCCAATCCATAAAAAAAAAAAGGGCTGTACTTCCCATTTACTCCTTTTCTTTTCAAAGTATTCCCTTTAACAATTCCTCTTAGTAGTTGTACTTCCCCAAGATGAATACACCGTTTGTATTTCTCCCTGGGATTCCTTCCGTCAAAAAAAAAAAATAATATATACATCTCTTTCCAAGCAAATTCTCCGGATGTCGTGAGAAATACATCAGATAAACCCTAAAACCACTTTGCAGAGCCATCTCTTCCAAAAAATATATATGAAGCAAAATGTTTACTGATGAAGAAGAAGGAAAAGATGAGTTTACCAAAAAAAAAAAAAAAAAGAGGCATCAAGGGAACTAAGCTAAACAAAATAAAAAAAGGGAGGAACTAGCCCTCGAAGGATGGAGCACAAGTCCCCTCGGGCAAAGCTATCTTCAAACACTTCCCCAAGAATCCTTCGGGCAACAAAGGTTCCATTCAACGGTTTTAGCATGCAACAACCTCAACATCCCATCCCAAAGCGAGCCCACAAGAGCAGCAGCAGTGTCCTCCCGACGACTATTCCAAAGATACGCCACCATAACCCCTCGGTATCACCAACAACACCTTTGGCATCAACTTCAAAGGCTATTTCGCTGCCATCATATGATCCTTCAAAGGTTTTCTCGGCGACACTTCGGAGAAAGTTTTTGATTCATCCACATCGAGTTCAAGAGTCATGGCACACTCCTCGATGCTCACCGAGCCCAAGAAAGTCTGAATATGCACCTGTTCTTCGTGGGGATAGATGGAAGGGAGGTCCTTAATGATTTCACTAGCTTCGTGGAATGGAGATTCAGTCCCAACCAATGCCTCCTCAAGAGAAGAAGACCGATCTTCACCAAGTCTGAAATCCTTCTCCGAAGAGTTAAAGGCGCAGCCATCCCTGGAGGGTCCCATCACACACTGCAAAAGATAAAAATGATGACCCAGTTCTACCATATCTATGCACATGTAAAAGAGGATAACGTGAGCGAGAGAAGAATACGAAAACATACCGGTATGATCTTCTTAGCCCGAATGACCCCTGGTTTGGGGGTGCTTTTGCAAGAATTAGACCTCGCGCCTTCACTTGGAGAACTTGGCTGGTTAGGAGATGATTCATCTACGTGCGACATGACAAAGAAAGAAACTCGACAAGAAGAACCCTTTTCTCAAACGAGGAGACGATGCAATTATTTTGGGTATAAATACGGAATCTTAAAAAAAAGGAAAGGAAGCAATGAGGGGACATAACGCTTCCAGATTTTAGCATGAATAATGCCCTAATTGAAGCCGCACGTGAAGGAAAGCAAGATAAGGAAACTTTGCTATCGGAAGAAACTCCCTCCTTGTTTACATCGGTCACGCCCGCAAGCACGCCTGACTTCCACACCTTGCGCCGGCCCACCAGCCAAAGACACGCAATTTCCCAAGTCACGCCCGCAAGCACGCATGACTTAGTACCTTGCGCTCGGTCCCACCAGCTAGCACACTCGGTTTCCCGGGCCACGCAACTTCCCAACGTCGCCCAAGCTGCACTGGCCCCACCGATTGTGCCAGCCTCCCTATTTGTGCAAAACTCCCAGAGGCAAGGATCCAAAATCCTATTTATAAAAGGTCAGACAAGCCCCTCAATTCTCTTTACGATTTGCTGTTGATAGTCTGTCACCATCTTATGCTTACCTCGCAATAAAGCCCCTGTTCCGAGCTAAGCATGGGACTTAATGTTGATGGTGGTTTTTAAACAAGGGGTAAAATCGTAAAACCCCATGACCTAGTGTTACCCGCAACACATTAACTAAGAGCATTTAACTCGGGTGTAAATAATTAATAGGGTATTTTTTCAAAATACCATATTAGGGTTTTCGACCTGTAACCCTAATTCCAAAACTAAGCCGCACTAACGCGCACCATGGCAACAATGCCAAACTAAGTCGCACATGCAAGCACCACGGCAACCATGCCAAACCAAGCCGCACATCTGCGCACCATGGCAACCATGCCAAACCAAGCCAGACATCGCGCACCACGGCAACCATGCCAAACCAAGCCGCACACTGCGCACCATGGCAACAATGCCAAACCAAGCCGCACACTGCGCACCATGGCAACAATGCCAAACCAAGCCGCACACAGCGCACCACGGCAACCATGCCAAACCAAGCCGCACACTGCGCACCACGGCAACCATGCCAAACCAAGCCGCACACTGCGCACCACGACAACCATGCCAAACCAAGCCGCACACAACGCACCACGGCAACAATGCCAAACCAAGCCACACACTGCGCACCACCGGCAACCATGCCAAACCAAGCCGCACACCGCGCACCATGGCAACAATGCCAAACCAAGCCGCACACTACGCACCATGGCAACAATGCCAAACCAAGCCGCACTGCTGGCGCGCCATGGCAACAATGCCAAACCAAGCCGCACCCTACGCGCCCCGAATAACGCTAAAACCAAGCCGCACACTACGCACCATGGCGCAACGCCAAAACCAAACTACATATCACACTCATTGGTAACCATGTCAAACTAAGCCGCTATGCCATTGGCACATGCCAAAGATAGCGCCCTAGGCTTGCAAAACGTGCAACTAGGTCAACATGGCCGACGTGCCATTGGCACATGCCAACGCGTACCACAAGCCATATTTCCAAGCCGCTATGCCATTGGCACATGCCAAATATAGCGCCCTAGGCTTGCAAAACGTGCAACTAGGTCAACATGGCCGTACGTGCCATTGGCACATGCCAACGCGTACCACAAGCCATATTTCCAAGACGCTATGCCATTGGCACATGCCAAATATAGCGCCCTAGGCTTGCAAAACGTGCAACTAGGTCAACATGGCCGTACGTGCCATTGGCACATGCCAACGCGTACCACAAGCCATATTTCCAAGACGCTATGCCATTGGCACATGCCAAATATAGCGCCCTAGGCTTGCAAAACGTGCAACAGGTCAACATGGGCGTACGTGCCATTGGCACATGCCGACGCGTACCACAAGCCATATTTCCAAGATGCTATGCCATTGGCACATGCCAAATATAGCGCCCTAGGCTTGCAAAACGTGCGGCCAGTCAACATGGCCGTACGTGCCATTGGCACATGCCAACGCGTACCACAAGCCATATTTCCAAGATGCTATGCCATTGGCACATGCCAAATATAGCGCCCTAGGCTTGCAAAACGTGCAACTAGGTCAACATGGCCGTACGTGCCATTGGCACATGCCAACGCGTACCACAAGCCATATTTCCAAGCCGCTATGCCATTGGCACATGCCAAATATAGCGCCCTAGGCTTGCAAAACGTGCAACTAGGTCAACATGGCCGTACGTGCCATTGGCACATGCCAACACGCACTACAAGCCATATTTCCAAGCCGCTATGCCATTGGCACATGCCAAATATAGCGCCCTAGGCACCATGCAACCTAAGCCAAGTCGGCCACGCATGCCATTGGCACATGCCAACATGCTCGCTGGTAGCTTTTCCTACCAAGGCCACGGCCCTAATGGCCACGCATGCCATTGGCACATGCCAACATGCTCGCTGGTAGCTTTTCCTACCAAGGCCACGGCCCTAATGGCCACGCATGCCATTGGCACATGCCAAACACACACACTAGTAGCCTAACTTGCTAACCATGCAACCTACCACCAAGTCATTCCGCACATGCCATTGGCACATGCCAAACATACACGCTGGTAGCCTAACTTGCAAACCGTGCAACCTACCACCAAGGCATTCTACACATGCCATTGGCACATACCACACACGCCACTAGCAGCTCTGGCATTGCCACTTACACTCAACATACAACCTACCACCAAGGCATTCCGCACATGCCAATGGCACATGCCACACGCGCCACTAGCAGCGCCACTTGCACTTAAGGTGCAACCAACGAGATATCAACACAAACTGGGGGATGCTTTCCAGGGTTTTGGTTTGGCGGTCACAGCTTGCAGCGTACACTACGCTCACATTAAGAAAGCATGAAAAGGAATAAAGCGGTCAATAAATGAGGAAATAATGGTGAAAACGTTTTCACCCATTAACACCATGCGGTTACCACCTCCTCCCATTACTTCACCCTTTACTCTCTTCCTTCATGAGACCAAGGTACGTTTCAATCTCGACTTGTATAAATAGGTCTTACCTATTTCCACCGACAACAAGTCTCGGTCAGAGAAAAATACTACACTCTCGTAAAAGGCAACTTTGCAAGCTCTCCAAAAAGCTTTCATCTCTTGCAAGCTTCCTAAGCTTTCACTTTATGATACAAGTCGAGACACTACTCTAGAACTATTCTGGTCTCAACACCTTTCTTTGCTTCCTCCCCAAATCAACCCTTCTCCATAACTTTTGTGACCGAAGCAAGTCCGGAACGGCCATTTCTTGGTTTAGGCCGGACTTGTACAGCATTGATCTCTCGAATCTATAAAGTGCTCACGTGCAAAGCACATTTGTTTAGGGTTTAAACCAAAGTATCTCACTCACCCACCGAATTTACTGAAATCGGCAGAAACGATTTTCACCCATAAACAACTCCAATTGAGCTTTATAATGATAATGTTATTTCTAATTCAAATCCAAATAATTTTAATAATTATTCACCTATTCAAAAGGACGAGGATTTGACTAGAGATACCACCGTTTTAGACGATGTAGTATTTCCTTATGATTACGAAGCCGATGATAGTTCGTGGAAAGAGTTTATTCTCGAGACTAATATTTTAGAGTCTACGGGTTTAGAAACAAGGTCTTAGACGAAGAAGATGAACTCGTAGAGCTTTTAAATATGTATGAGGATGTGTCACCTGAAGATGACCTACAAGAAGCAATTGACCATTTTCAGGATTACGATGATCTAGAAATTAGGGAAATTGTAGTTAGTCTATCTAGAGACACCCAAAACTCTAAGTTTGGGGGTGATTATCATTCTCCCCGTGCTTTACCTTTAGCTCTTGTAGAGATCCCTCACTCGGGACTTGATATATGTGCCTCAACCATTGTGCCAGATTGCCTTCATACTAGTTCTCCAGAACCTAATAATGTCCAGGAAGAAGTTCAGTTGTTAGAAACCCATCCTCTGGTTGATGTGGTTTACTCAGGCTATGATACCAAGATTGATTTTGTTTTCCCACCAAATATTTTTCAACCAATTGTGGGAACGTATATGTTTCAAATGTGTCAATTATTAAGTTCTGAGACTAAACCTAATTATTTTAGGAAAATAGAATTGACACATTTGCTTAAGAATGACCACCACTCTCATTATGGTCAATCGTGTAAGTCAAATCTCGATCGACTTAGAGGATCCTCAATTATTCAGGTTACTATTGTGTGCTTCTAAATTTTTCCAGACCTTAGAACCTGATATTTCGGATCTTACTTATGAGGAGGTGCAGCCCATGAAAATATTTTATTTAGACCCCTTTATAGAACCTGAACCTAAACCTAAACCACAACTAAATGTAGTTGTCTTGAACAGGAAAATAGGCAAGGGTGTGCTATGTTTGTAGGATTCAAATATCGCACAACATATTTTCTTAGCGTGAGAGATTCAATTATTTCCTTAACTTGCGAGATGAGCTTGCGAGATTCATTATTTTCCATAACTCGCGAGAATGTAGCAAGACTTGCGAGAATGTCTCGCGAGAAGGTAGCAAGAGCTGCGGAAATTATCAAAGAGCTCGCGAGAATATGAGCTATATGTGAGCTGTCATCCACTATGTAAACACCTATATAAAGAGGAGAGCAGGAGAGAGAAAAGAGGGATAATTTTGGAGAGATAGATTTTTTGTAAAAGGGAGAGACACATTAGAGAGAGAGAGAGATATTATTTTTCTTTATCATCTTCTTCCCAAAATAATTAGATCTAGAGCTCTAGAAAATATCCATTAATGGATATTTCCAATGTAATATTAATATAACCTCAACAATCATAGTGAAGAATCGTGGATGTAGATCACATTGATCGAACCACGTAAAAAATCTTATGTGTCTATTTAAATTTCTAGCACTTATATTTTGAGATTTAGGTGATTAATAAGTTTAAATCTAGAAATTATTATCAAGATATAGTGAGGGGTGTAGTGTGGGAAATCCTGCAACTACATATGCGCTAGAAACAGGGATTGAAGAAGATCAACCTTGTGAATTGGAAGAATTAGGGGTAACAAGAAAGAAATCTTGAATAATTTTTAACAAATTACTAAAATTGAGAAATGGCTAGGAGAAAGAATGCATCAGAACAACCAACGATCGTAAGGAGAAGTGGAAGATTAATGGGAGAAAGAAGAAATGAAATAGGTGAACCGTCAAGGATAGATGCAAGAAATGGAGAAGAAGATCCAATTCAACCACCAACTCAATTACGGTTCCACCAAGACTAAACAGAATAATCGATTATGATAGGGTGAGCGTGCATACATGGAGATCAGATTCTATGGAAGAAAGAGAAGAAGTGCAACAATTGATGAATAGTGGACGGGAAGAGAGAAATCGAGAAGAGATGGGAGAAACAATTCGTGGAAATGAAGAAATTGCGGCATTAGAAGCGCCGAGACAGACAATAGACGAAGAAAGGCGGTTAGAAGAAGAAGAACGCGCGAATCTAACAAGGCAAAACCACGAATTGAGGATGGAAAATAGGAGGCTGCAAAATAGAAGATCAAGAAGTAGTAACAGATCGAGATCAGTATCAAGTAGAGAAAATGGGAGAAGAACATTACCTGCAGAAAACATGAATGAAGAAAATTTGGAAAGAGAGTTAAATCATGGTGAGGGAGGTCGCGAAGAGTGAGAATTAATAGAAAATCTCTATATTTTGGTGAATAATCACGATGATGGAAATCAAGAAGATAGGCAACCTCGAGGACGAGAATAACTTGAGTTAATGAAGAAAATCGGGAAGAAGGAAGAAGAATACTACATGGGAGAGAAACACAAAGGAAACAAAAGGAAATTGAAGATGATATTGAAAAGCATTATACCGAGCAAGCACGTCTAGCCCGCGAGAGAGAAAGATTGAGAGCAGAAATGGAAAATCGGGAATTGGAAGAAGCGATTCGGCAGAATAATCATGACAATCGAGAGAGGAGGCGCGAGCGAAACCGCAGCAATGGAGATATTAACGAAGAATATGAAAGAATACAAAAAAGTAGACACGAACGGAGAAGAAGGAAGCAGAATTAAAGAGACCGATCAATTCAAATTCTCGAGGCAAATGAACAAATTCTCGTGAGAATTGGCAGAGATGAGAGGAATATTGAACAAGTAGAAGAGAAGGAGGAAGAAGACAGTTAGATGAAGCTATCGCGAGGCTCGAAAAAATCCTTTTACATTAGAAGTGCAGTTAGGAGGAATACCCCCAAAATGCAACTTACCAGCTCTAACTAGCATTTTTGATGGGTCAACTTGTGCAGTACAACACATCAAGGCTTACGTGAGATGTATGTTACAGTGGGAAAACCATGATGCTATATTGTGCAAATACTCGCGTCGAGTTTAACGGGATAAGCGTTGAAATGGTTTGAGGGTTTACCAAGGAATACAATCACATCATTCAATCATTTACAGGCTATATTCTTGGGCGTATATAAGTAACAACTATTCGCGACTGGCATTGAAGACGTATTTGGACTAAAACAAAGAGTTGGTGAGAGTTTGAGACATCTAAGCATCGGATGGAAGACGATGTGCGGCGAGATGGCGGAAGGGTAGATGAAAGATAACTCATACTGTCATTCATAAATGCTATGTTCGCAACCAATCTATTATATGTTCAGGTTTTCAGAGTCAAGAATACAATTACAATGACTGAATTACGAGAGCTCCAGGAGGAATATATTGCTTTAGAAGAAAGACAGAACGAGATGGAATCTTACCCAGTGGCGAACACAAATTCTAGTGTCGCGAATGGAAGTTTATTACCTCAACTAATACACACAGTGGCGAGCACATCGCAAGGTCAACAAGAAAGAAAAGCAGTTGATATAGAACCAAAGTTAGTAGCTATGGGAAGTCGCGATCAGGAAGAATTTGAAAGAGAAAGAAATTTCTACAACCGTGGCGGAAACAATAAAATTCAAAGGCTTGATCAACCGCAAGAAACCTATGGAGGTCAAAGGCATAATTCGCAAGAGACTTATGGAAGCCAGAGCGGGAATTATCATAGAGGACGAAGTCACGAGTAGTGTGGCGGGGAAATTAAAATGCCACCATTGAATGCCGAGTGTGGAAAAATATGGGAGGCAATACTTTTGATGGAAAACATACCGCACCATGGAACATGGGAAGTGAACCACCACTGGAGATAGAAGTCACGAGTTCTGTTCTTACCACCGCTTTCATGGGCACCTAACGAATGACTACAGAAACATCAAGAGAATTATCCTAAGAATGATTGATCAAGGAAACTTGAATCACTTTTTAAAAAAGAAGAGAAAGTTCAACATTTACCACCACCACCGCAAAGGGAAAAGAAACATTTGTTATAGAAGTTGGGGCAAAGGCTAAAAATTTGTTTTGCAATTCCATTGTACATTCATACCGCACAATCGAAGATTTTCATGACAATGTACTTAGTAGAGTTTTTGCGAGGGATGCGATGATAAAGAAGTAATGAATGTTGCGAAGACATCGCAGCTAAAAGAATGGCAAGCTGCAGATTATTTCTTTCTCGGTGAAGAAGTACCCAAAGGAAGAGAAATACATGATAGCCCATTGGTTGTGAAGATGGAAATTAATCCAAAACCTATTGATGGCGAAGATGATGAAGCGGAAAATTGTTGGGAAATCAATAGAATATTAATTGATATTGGCGATTCATCAACATTCTTTTCTACCATACTTACAAAACGATGGGAGGAAAAGATGAAGATTTGATCCCTTCAACATACAAAATATATGGTTTTAACGGTACGCAAACAAGCCCAAAGGAGAAGTGCACATGAGGATACCCTTGCGGGGTTATCAACCGATATTTTGCTCTGCGTGGTTGATGTGGAATCTCCTACAATGCTTTGATTGGAAGACCATGGCTGCATGAAGTTGGGGTAGCATCTACATACCATCGGTGTATAAAGTTTCCACATCCTAGCGGTGTCGAAATTATAAAAGGAGATTGGAAGGGAAGGGCAAAAATGTTATGAGGTCGATGTAGAGAGTGCGAAGAGAGAATGGCAAAAAGAATGGTTGGAGGAAGAATGTAAAGGATGAACAAAGAAAGGAAAGGCTAATGGTAGATGCCATAGAAATAAAAGAAGAAGAGATGTTCAAGTGAATGTATGAAAACAATTGAATATCATGATGAAAAGGAGACATTGAAAAGTTTGACCGACGCGGAGGCGAGAAAGGAAGTAGGAGTAAAAGGTGTAAAAAATGAATAGTTGAGAAAAGATACCAACTTAGTGATGAAAGCATGATAAGGACAGAAGCGAGAGGTGATAGTTGCGGAAAATTGCGTGAAGATATCGCCGTGAAGAATGTATAAAACTCTATTGAATAATTGAAATGAGGCGTATGATAGCTTCGCGGCACAAATTAGCAAAAGTCAAAAATGAATGATCGAATAAATTGATAACATGAATGAGTGAGTGAATGAGACGAACCTTTATGGCGTACACCCTAGTTCGTGAATTTACCCTATGATTTCGCAAGAGGCAATGTACCTAAAGTGCGTCATATAAGGGGGTACCTATTAGGATCATTTCCATGAAGGATGTTTTATCGGATGAAATGAAATGAGTTATACAAAGGAAATCAAAACAAAGAAAAATGATTTGAACTTGAAATTAAATAAATATCTTTGATAAAAGAAATGTGGAATACTAATCTAAATTTTTATTTGCATTACAAAAAAGATAGCATGAGGCAAAGAAGATGGAGAGGGAGTTTCGCATGATGGATTCACAATACTTCTTATATTTAGAGGATTAAATACTTCTTATACTTCTCAAAGGATACTTCATACTTCTTATATATTTCGAGGATTGAGTACTTCTTATACTTCTTCAAGGATACTTCATACTTCGCATACTTCAAGAGATAATACTTCTTATTCACTTCGCAAAAGCTTCGGAACTTCGCAAAAGAATAGAGGCAAGTACGTACTTTTCAAGTCCAGTATTCTTCCGCTCGTTCCTTCATCAACAAAGATCAAAGATTACTACAACAACAGATTTTTCCTTAAAGATCGCTCTTCAAGCAATATTCAAGGAAAAAGAGGCAAGATGTAGGATTCAAATATCGCACAACATATTTTCTTAGCGTGAGAGATTCAATTATTTCCTTAAATTGCGAGATGAGCTTGTGAGATTCATTATTTTCCATAACTCGCGAGAATGTCTCGCGAGGTAGCAAGAGCCTGCGAAATTATCAAAGAGCTCGCGAGAATATGAGCTGTATGTGAGCTGTTATCCACTATGTAAACACCTATATAAAGAGGAGAGCAGGAGAGAGAAAAGAGGGATAATTTTGGAGAGATAGATTTTTGTAAAAGGGAGAGACACATTAGAGAGAGAGATATTATTTTTCTTTATCATCTTCTTCCCCAAATAATTAGATCTAGAGCTCTAGAAAATATCCATTAATGGATATTTCCAATGTAATATTAATGTAACCTCAACAATCATAGTGAAGAATCGTGGACGTAGATCACATTGATCGAACCACGTAAAAAATCTTATGTGTCTATTTAAATTTCTAGCACTTATATTTTGAGATTTAGGTGATTAATAAGTTTAGATCTAGAAATTATTATCAAGATATAGTGAGGGGTGTAGTGTGGGAAATCCTGCAACTACAATGTTTATTCTTGGTTTGTTGCAGTTTTCTTTTATCCGTGTTAACACTTTTTGATGCAGATGATCCACAGTTGTTTCGGTTATTGCTTTATGATATGAAGTGATTAATTCTTTCTTATGTCTGGCTGAAGACGTTAAACTTAGCACTTTTTGGGAGGTAACCCATGCTCATGCAACACGGTAATATCTTTCCTTAACTCTTTTACTTCAAATGATAACAGTTTCTCCTTGTTCATGCTTTTAATTTCATCTTTAGAACATTGAGGACAATGTTAGATTTAAGTTTGGGGGTATGGGAGAAACTTTTTAGTTGCATTGTTAAACTCCAGAGCCTAGAAATTTATGCTTATTAAGGATGGCACTAACCAATCTAAGTGGATGGAAGCATCTTGGTTGTAGGAGTTGAGGAACCAATCTAATTAGATGGAAACATCTAAATAGTCTATTCATAAAAGCACAGAGCTCAGGTGTTAGAAATAACATGGTAGTTTCGCCATATCTCGTTGAGTCCTTTTCACCTTTTGTTTTTATTTTATTTTTAAAATATGTTTCTAAGTGATTTGGTGGGGCTCACGATTTAAGTTGTTACCACTGCTAGGGTGAAATAGAGTGATTGAGTTACCAAAAAAAAAAAAAAAAAAAAAAAACCAGACCAATTAGACCAAACGGAATAATTCTCAAAAATAAAAGCAAATTAACACTTGGATAGCAATATGTGTGTGTTCTCCTTTTGTCTCTCGTCGCCTAAACAAGCGTGGGCAGGATCCACGGGAATTACCATGTAATCTGGCGACAAGAAGCATGCGCTTGGATCCGCAAGATTTAATCATGTTGTTAAAAAAAAAATGTTAATGTTCAATAAATTGACATTGGTTCCCTTGTATATGCTAGGACGAGTTAATCTAGAATTAGGATTTTCGACCACTTTGGTTCCCTTGTATATTCCGATTGTGTTGATATTAGTCAGACCAATATCTCAGTCCATTAGGATAGCACTACACCATATTTTGCGTTTTGTGACACATTATTTCAGTCACGAAATGGGGTCGTGACGCTCACGGACCGTTACAACCAGGTGTGTAACAAATTTTCGTAACAAACATGTTGCCGTCACTAATGTGAGGTTGTGACACATTTCGTGATGAGACGATTGAGTGTCACGAAATAAAATTTAGTGATTTGAATCTAGACCGTTTCGATTTTTTTTTTTACGGATTTACAAATACATTGACTTAGTCTACGTTGACCGACTACATTGTGCTGGTAAAATTTTAGTAACCAAGATTTTTCCGTCACTAAATTTTTACCGAGGTCACTAATTTTTGACCAGGTCAACGTTGACTGACTCCTACTATCCTGGTAAAAAATTAGTGACACTTTTGTGCCGTTACGAATTCTTTTGTTACAAAAAAAAAAGTCAGTCTTTATTGACCTGGTCAATATTAATGTTTCCATCCCTTTCATTTTACCCTGCAGGTACCCTATCCCTCGGAATTGTTACAATACAATCCAACATTCAATATAATTTAACATTCATTCCAACATTCAAAAGAAGTCATTCAATATAATTTAACATTCATTCCAACATTCAAAAGAAGTCATTCAATATAATTTAACATTCATTCCAACATTCAAACCAATTTTTGTTGTGTTCATGAGCCATAACTTGCTAAGTATACATAAATGCTACATGATACTTGGGTTCATGTTGAGTTTAACATGTGAATAACTCTTTTATCACTCCATAAATGCTAAGTATAGGCGAGTTTCAAAGATACTTCTACAATTTCAATTTTGTTCAAAAGTCAGTTAACTTGGAGCTACAATACGGTGGTAATTTCTCTAACAACCAATTTGTGTTCACAAATCAAGCACCAAAATGAAGAGCTAGTACAAAAGCTAAATGTACCTTGGAAATACAACACTTGTTTGAGAGTTAAGTGAACCCAAATTCCTCCTTATAGGCAACACTTGTTTCACAAGAATCTACACATGTGTACACAACTATCGTTGCCCAATCAAGTGAGTCTACATCATTCTTCACACCAAAGAAATACAAAGAATTTGTGGAAAAATCAGTAAACAAAAGCCACAAATGACATTAAAAATACATATGGACCTTATTTGGAGATAAAGTAAGGAGACAAAAGGATAAATGCATAAAGAGAAGATGCACATAACAGACTACGATTAACTAGTAAAGTTGTTGAACCATAATAATCAACCAAAATCTTGGATTTGTACAAGAGGAAAAAAAAGGCAATTGTAGACTATATAAAGCTGTTGAGTTTTCTACCTGCATCTCAAAACATAGAGGGCCATCACAGTAGTTGCATTTTGGAATATCAGCTTTAGAAGGACATCCACTTGCCATGGGCCAAAGTGGTTTTGCCTTCGAGTCTTGAGTATACCTGTTGCCATGATACTACCAACCATGTTTACGTTGTGGTACTTATATGCTCAGGTGCTTTACCAACGCGCACTTGAAAAGAAGTCCAACTTCTTCTATCATCATCGCCCTGTTTACCAGATCCAATGAAGCTTTAAGAGCCAATGAGCTTCAATGACTTCATCCTTTTTTAGGAAGAACTAATGAGCTTGAGTAATCGTTTTCGGATACCTCGATATCGTATTCATATTCAGCCTCATCCTCATGAGAGATCTCGAACTCGGCAGAGGACATTGCTATCTACAATCGCTAAACCACCAAAATTCGGAGCAATCAATTTAAAGGAAACCCGATTTGAGCCAATTACAAGACACAACCTTGACCGAGGCGGTGTTGAGCTACCAAATTAGTGAGAATCACCGACAGTCATAACCGCTAAACCACCACAATAATTCACCTATTCGGAGCAATCAATTTAGAGGATCTCCACAAATGCCACAAGTACGAGATTTTTCGATGGTAAATCAAATGGGTCTAACCAAGCCACATTTTTAAAGAAAGTAGATAAAGATAAACAATAATCATAAACATAAAGCTAAAATTCCATAAGTTCACAAAACATACAGGTGTTCCTCCGACCTTGCAGCTAAAATTCAATAAGCCAAAGAATCTATACCATAAGCAAATTCATCCGGAATGGTATCCATAAGCAAATTCACGACATATCAAGCAAAGAAATACTTGTAAGCCAAAATATCTATCTTGTGATACTACTGGAAATACCATTAAACACACTTCATAAAACCATGGTCTTTGAACAACAATTGGAATGTATTAGACAAAAGTATGTACGAGTTGCACAAAAAACACAGATACTTCAGTCAAGCTCAATAAGCGATCTTTCGTGCATGAACCTATAATATAGCCAAAGGACCTGGCAAGAAGTATCAAAACAGAAAATCCAAAAAGAAAAAACATTTCTTAGAACCTATAATCATAGCCAAAGGACCTGGCAAGAAGTAACAAAACAGAAAAGCCAAAAAGAAAAAACATTTCTTAGACACAATCGTTTCCTTCACAAGAGTGTATATAAGGCATTCGAGGACTGGCGATAAGCAACAAGTCTCTTCGAACCACCGATTGCATGCCCTACTTACTCAAGCGTTTTAAAAAGACCATATTAAGCTTTTGAAAGAACAAAAACACCATAACGGTTCAAGTTTGGAAAGACCAGCAGAAATAAATCAAAGAACTTTGCAAAGGGGCATGCTTGAAACATCATGCTTCGGAAAATACAGGTGACATAAAGAACTGGAAAAAATAATCAATATGCAATAAAAATTTCAAATCTTTGCAACTTCCAAATGACTCGCTTAGTTATTCATACTTGTAACGGCTAAAAATTAAACAACGCAAAGAAAATTAGTACCGAATGTGAAAGAATATGGAAATATCTGCCTCATGAAGGCATGCCATAGAGAATGTTTAAATTTAATATTCTAACGGCTAGACAACAACACGCTACCTATAATGTCAAGCTACAAAAACAGAGGAACGTATTCCAAACAAATGATTGGCTAAGTAATCATTTCTTGATCTCCGTCTGAGTACATCATTATGGCTTTAGTCGTAATAACTATAAATCATTGTCTTTAATAAAATGAATTTGATATATAGTGACCTTCTATACAACAAAAACCAACATAGCTTCCTATCTCGGGAAAATGTGATGCCAACCATAGCTGCTCAGGAAAAAATACTTACCGAAAAGCAAAGTAATTCATTCACCTAGTCTTTCCATCAGTTTCTTCTCCATCTTATGGTTTCTCCATCACCTACAAACGATAAATAACCACTTAGCCAGTGTATAATTAAGCATCTCTGCAGTGATGCTTGGTGGTTCATTAAGACAAAGCTATGGTAAGAAACGAAGCCAAAGAAATTATGAAACCTCACACCATAGTTTGGTATTGTTTTCATTGGTCTAAAATTTGATGTGTTCCACCAAAAATATGGGTTTGCGAGATAGTTCAATGTAGATATGTTACATTACATTACTACATGACTAACATACTAAACCGTTAAAAGGAAATGTATTTGAAATATTTACAGTGAAAAAGCTTAAGAACTAAATTTACCTTGATAGGATGCTACTGTGGTTCAGCGAATGAACTGGAGAAGGTGAATCCTTGATGTTGTGATCCTTATGTTTCTGATAAGGCTATACCCAATGTGATATGCTGCAAAATCAGTCATCTACACTATTTAAAATACTTCAAAACTTGAATAGTGAAGAAAAAAGTAAAATAGTTTATATTCATATTAAGAAATTCTAAGTTACATAATAAATGAATTAAAGGTGATATACCATAAAGTGTTTCTTTGATGCATTTTAACAAACGGGTTAGGTGTTTCTAAAAGTATAGAGAAGAAAAAAAAAAAAAATAATTACTGTTTCAAATCAATTCCCTAAAACCCTAAATCAAATCGGATGAAATTAGTAAATCCCACTCTTGAATTAATTTCATCTCACCTACTGAGAATCAAAAAAAAAAAAAAAAAAAATCATTAGCGAGATAACATCACGAATTAAAGAGTTTTAAACACAAATGAAAACCCCAAGCACACATAAAAATCCTAATCCTAAAGAAAATGAGTAGCAATTACAAAGTAATAGAGATTTGAAACTTTAATGTGAAGATTTATGTAGAACGGAGAGCGATTAAAAGAGACCCAGTTATTGAGTTCAAGATTTGAGAGAGAAAAGGGTTCAAATTTGATTTTGAATCCGATCTCAGTTCATTTACCCAAAAAAAAAAAACTGTTCTTTCTTCTCGGTTCTCGAAAGTTCTAGCCGAGTTAAAACGCGCTCCAATTGTATTGTAAATCTATTTCCATAAACACATAAGCCTCACGAATTAAATTGTTCCTAAATCGTGGTGAACATTAACTTATCGAGATCAATAAACCGTAATTCAAGCTAAGTATGGAATCGAAAGAAACACCGAAAGCTAGAGAAGAATCTTTGCCCATTGAGTCTTTGTGAAAAGGGTCGTGCTTAAAATGCAGATCCATTGAAAATAAAATGAAACAGATCGATTAAAACTTACAGATCGATGATTGAAAGGTATTGACAAGATTTTCGTGATGTTTTCGGCCAAATCGATCGATTAAGAAGCAGATTTACGTGATGATTTCGTGAAAAACTAAACCCTAGTTTTATCGCGGAGAGATAGAAAGAGTGAAGAGAGGAGAAGACCAAGAGATAAGATTTCTTTTTACCCGAGAGAGTAAATGGATATGGAGTACAAGTGTGATTCACACGGGGCTAACATGTTACCGAGTGTTACTCTGCACACGCTCATTTCGCACGAATTTTTAGCCAGCAGTCACTAATCGTGACACGCTGATGTGTGTCACTAAATTATCACATTTTCGTAACCGAAATATGGCTGTCACTAAAATTTAGTGACAGAAATTTCCGGTCACAAATTCGTGACGGCATAATGTTGGTTACGAATTTTTGTCACTAATCACTGAATATGGTGTAGTGTAGGTTCATTTTGGCAGTGGCCTTCAGACAGATATGAGAAACACCGTTCACCTAGACAACATCAAAACCATCTATGTTTTTCTCTATATCCATCTCTTAATCTATCCATGTGATTTGTTGACTCCGGATATTGATGTCCATAGTGAAACTATCTGAGTATAGCTCGGTCACTTATATATGAATTTTAGTATGTGGGTGCAAACTCTTGTACAACAATTGGAATTTCGCATCAGGGTACTTCCTCATGTAGTCAATAAGTATGCCAACCAAGGAGATTCTTTAGTGCCTTCCAAGGTTCTGCGTATATAGCTAGGGTCTGGAGTAAAGGTTTTGTGCGTATATCTCTGGTAAACCCTCCCGAGACTATAACTCGGCCACTAGGGCAACCTAGGGGTTTAAAGGCTTATTGCATCCGCTAAATGCAATCGACGATGCCTGCGACAGTGAGTTAGGATTTTATTTTATTAGATTTGCTCGGGACTAGCAAACAATAAGTTTGGGGGTATTTGATAGACGCATTTATGTGTCTACTTTGTCTCAATTTTCTATATTGTTAGTGCTCACTTTTGTACTTACTTTACTATTTTTTGTATTTGTAGGTGTTTTTGTGAAATAAAGCTCAATGGACTAAAATGTGGAATTCCGGTTGTAAAGCGGAGGAAATGAAGTGATTTATAATTTAATGGGCTAGGCCCAAAAGGAAGAAGATGTAGATTTCATTTGTCCAACTATTTGGATATGGGAGCGTGGAAAGTGTGGAGCCCATTATGTCGACATCATTTACAAGATATATGGAGATATTTATTTTAATGAAGAAAATAAAAGTGTTAAGTAAGAAATCTACATGAAGTAATTGATGGGAATTAAATATATATAGAGTATGGAAAGAATATTATTCTTTATGGTTGGAGTTAATAAATAATAAATAATTCCCAAATAAGGAAAATTTTAAATGCATGAGAATTATATTATTTGACGCGTGGCACATTCTTATTGGAGGATTTTTCATTGTCTTGACATGTGGCATATTCTCATTCGGTGATGATGTGGTAGTGGTGAATAGAAAAGGAAAGTGGATTCCTTTGAAAGCTATAAATACACTGTGGATACAAGAAAAAGGGGAGGTGATACGAAGAGTTTAGGAGAGTTTGGGGTGAAGCAGAGGCGAAGAAATCACGCTGCAGAGAAAGTTGCAGCAGCAGGTGAAGAAGACGAGGAACTGACACTTGAAGTGTCGTTCTCAAGAACACGAAGAACGGACTCGCAGAAGCAGTCGTTTAGCTACAGTGTCTGCGACCCTTTCTGTTGTAACACTAAAGTTCAAATATGCAACACTTATTAGGGTTCTATTGTAACAGTGACGTCTGTAACACCATTACAGCGTTACGAAACTCTGTTTTTCATATATATCTTCAATAAAAACACCTTTTGAGCCATGCTTCTATCTTTTGGGTGCGTTTTGAGCATGAGAAGCTAAACCCCAACACTGGGATGACGGAGGAAGCCAAGTTCACAATTGTTTGGTAACTATAATTGATTCTTATGACTTTTTGCATTGATTTTTAATCGATTTATGATTTTCATTGATTATTTGTGATTTTTTTGATAGTGTATGCTTAGTCTAAGAACTTTTGATGCACTATGCTTACGATTTACATTTAATGCTTTATAAAATCTACTTTTGGCAAAGAAATAGAGTCTAGAAAAGAGCTAAAATTGTTATGAATCATTGTATGAACCAATTGATTGTGAAGTTTGGTGGAATCCTAAGTCCCGAGTATCTATCAACTTTATTAAAATCTTTTCGTTATTTCTATTATTTTGTTTATTAAGTGATGCGCGTCGTTTACACAACAAATTAATTACTTCTTTCCACACTATTAACTGGTAATATAATGGCAAGGAGTTCGTTCCCACGAAGAGCAGGGAGTTTTTAGTTGTTTAAAAAGTAACCAAAAGGGGGTTTTTAGATTTTAATCAAAGTAAATGACAAAAGAAAATATAAAAGATTTGTTGTAAATAATAAGAAGAAAGAAGACTAGGGAATCCTTCGCCGTCACTGAACTGAAACTTAATTGAATACAAGTTTATCTATTGTTGAATTTATATTGTTACCAACCGTAGAATAGCAATAAGCTCGCTTATCCCCCCCATTCCACATTTGTCACTTGGATACTAAGCGCTCGACTACAGTTTCTATCCAAATAACCCACCAAAAATAAGCTCTCGAGGTGTAGATTAACGAATGCTTTACACTCGTGAATCGGGTTGATCCTAGCATCGACGCATAGGCTCGGCCTGCTTACTAGTGTTATCTTTATACACAATTGCTTAACAATCCCTCTATCGCTCTTGCGATTTACTACTACGTAAAGAATTGAGTGACAATTACACGTATCACCAACCCCAATACTAGTAGAAGAATTATTGATTGGTTAATTTAATTGATCACTTTAAATAACCCCTCAATATTCTTAAACATTAAAAATAATAAAGATAATCAACAAATAAATAAAACTTGAAATAAACTTGGTTTAAGAAATTAAAGCTTCATTGTTCAGGACTTTGAAATCATCCCTAATCAAAAAGAAGTTTAGCTACTCATAGCTAAAAAGAATTCTATAAATAAATAAGAGAAAGAATAAAAATAGAATTAAAGATAAAAACTCACAGGAAAAGCCAGAGAACAAAACTTTATTTCTCTCCCTGTTTCTGTCTTCTAGCTAGAGAAAAAGAATAATAAAAGAAGAAGATTGTATTTTTTCATTGGGTTTTGACTCCTATTTATAGCCTTCAAAAAACCCTAGGAAATCCAAAATACTCGTGCAAGATAAGGATGCAAAAGTCGGTGGAGTTTATCCCAAAAGAGGTGTTCGTAATTGGGTGTTGCATAAGTATATTCTAGTAGAGTGCACACACGGCTTCGATTCGTTCGATCCTCTCCGAGAACTCTTTGTATCTCCGCGGTACACAGAATCATCACTAATCTCCAAAACGCGTCAAGCTTTTGTTCACCCTTCCCGAGAATTACCGAAACCTGCCCCACCACGTGCTCGCTATTTCCTTCTTTATTTGTACGACTCTTGAACTTCTTTTTCACTCTCGCACGTGTTGGACAGGTCCTACCGTGACATCATCGCGCACCCCAAACTCATAACTACAGAACCAACTCTTCAGTATATCCCGTCGCTCATCTCCTCCCGACCATCACCGTTAATGGAAACGGGAAGAGCTACCACTAGTTCATCATGAGCGTCCATGTTGTTCCAGTGAGCAACCATGGCTCATATGACTTCGCATTCTCGAGAACCGAAAGATCCTTTTCATCACTGTCATCCTCTCTTTGAACTTCTTATCAAGCTCCTATATCATCTTCGAACCTCAAAGCAGAACGATCACCACTTTGCAGACTCGAGCTCCTCGCTTAACCTTCTACCACCATAAAATACAGCCACGTCTTTTGCTGCTATCTTCCCAAGCTCCGATGTCGCGATCGCTAATCTTCATCATCTACTGACCATCATCGAAATCAATGGCGAGAACCCAACGGACCACTAAATGATCAATCACCAGCAATCCCAAGTCTTCTAACTGCTACTACACCCCATTGAAACGTTCGAATTTGAGAATCACTCAAAATCGTCACATCTTGATCATCACGATCATCAGCATCATCATCTCCCTGAACCTGCTTGAGCCCTCTGATTTGAAATCAGACTCCTACCCAAGATTCATATCATCCTCATGAACCTAATGATGTATTTAAATTTGAGTATAACGTTAATCAAGATTCATCATCATCGTGATCATCATGATCATCGAGTTCCATCTGCCATTCATGTGTTCTGTTTAAGAAAAGTGAAGATGAAGTGCCCCGAGTAATGAAGGCGGGTGCCTTCATCAGATTTTGAATTTCTGCTCTCCCCTTTGTAAAAGACCTGACTGCCTATAGCAGTTCCTTTAAAACTTGAATGCCCCTTAGCCGAGTGACTGCCCTTAACGTACATCGGGGGTCCCAATAGCACTTGTCCTGTAAAATGACCATTTTGCCCTTTGCTTATGAGTTCTTGTTTTGCTCATAACTTCTTCATACGAACTCAGAATGACTCCGTTCTTTCGCCATTGTCTTCATCTTCTCGTCCTCTACACAATGAAAAGTAGAAATCTTGTATTTGAACGAGTTCCAATTGGTCTTTGGCCCATCTCCACTTATAGCTAGCTTCTTTCCTTGCACAATTAAGTGCATATTCACTTCTTTTGGATGATTTACCTGACAAAACACAAATAAGAGAAAACAAACATAATATACAATAATTTGCATGAAAACCAACAAATACTAACATGGAATTGACACTAAATATATGTGAAATATGCACTTATCATTAAGTCTAAAACCAATCTTCAAAATAGTCCGAGCGAACGATACTCTACTTACCACTTCAAAACTACATCAGTTTTACAAAGTGTGTTGGAATATTCTGAAAGGTAACATCATGGCTGCTGTGAATGAATTCTTTAATAAAGGGAGATTGGATTGGAGGATAAATACTTCTTTCTTAAAGCTGATACCAAAGAAGGAGGATTCTTCCACTGTCAAAGATTTTCGGCCATTAAGCTTAATTAGTATTTTTTACAAAATTATAGCTAAAATGTTGGCTGAAAGGCTTAAGGTGGTAATGCCGATTTTAGTTTCAAGTGCACAAGGAGCCTTTGTTAAGAATAAGAAGATTCTTGATGGTATCTTAATTGCCAATGAGTGTATTGACAGTAGACTGAGACAAAGGAAACCGGGGATTATGTGTAAGATAGACATGCATAAAGCTTTCGACAATGTGAGTTGGCCTTCTTTGTTTTCTATTTTAAAGAAAAATGGCTTTGGAGATAAATGGATTCAATGGATGAAGTGGTGTGTGACTGGTGCACAATTTTCGATTCTGGTTAACGGTGAAGCAACTAATTTGATCAAACCAACAAAAGGAATTCGACAGGGCGACCCTTTATCACCCTTTCTTTTCATCTTAGTGGTTGAAGAGTTGTCTATTCTGTTAAATGATGTTGTGGCGGACAATAGAATCAGTGGATTTCAAGTTATGAAGGGTGGTACAGTGGTGTCTCATTTACATTTCGCAGATGACATAGTAATTTTTTTGGACGCTTCAGAGGTTAAGGTAAGGAGACTGCTTATTGTTATTTTATTGTTTTAAGTTCTAACTGGTCTCAAGTTAAATTTAGAAAAAAGCTCGATGATCAGTATCGGAGCAGATGATCTCGTGTGATCTTTGGCTCAAGCCGGGATATAAGGTCGAGTTTCTTGGTTACTTACTTAGGAATGCCTATTGGAGCTAGTCGAAGAAGCACGTTAATTTGGGAGATTATTATTCAGCGCATGCAAAAGAAGTTGGCACCCTGGAAACGTAAATATTAGAACAAAGCTGGCAGGATTGTATTGATTAGGAGTTCTCTTGAAAGCTTGGCAGTTTACTTTATGTCGTTTCATGTTATGCCTGCTTCGGTAGAAAAGAGGTTGAACACAATTATGAGTAAGTTCTTGTGGGGAGAAGATGATGATAGGAGGAAGATGAGTTGGGTTTCATGGACAGGTGTATGCAAAACTAAGAAAAAGGGAGGATTGGGCATTAGGAGGCTTAGGACTGTTAACAAAGCGTTGTTAGCTAGGTGGCATGTGAGATACTGCAAAGAAAAAACGGCGTTGTGGAGAAGAATATAACGTGAAAAAAACAAAAGGTTCGAGGAAAAATCGTATGTTTTTATGAGGCTGCGTCCATACAGCTAAAAGGAGGCAATTCAATACGTTTTTGGCATGACAGATGGAATGTAAGTAATTTTTTCAAAAATAAGTATCCTAGACTCTACAAGATTAGGAAGCAAAAATTTGATACAGTAGCAATGATCTTTGAAGAGGGATGGAGATTTCAGTTTTCAAGAGAGTTGGGACCGGCAGAGAGGATAGATTTGTTGGATATGAGATTTGATATGCGTAATATAACTCTAATTCTGGGTGAAGCTGATACTCTCGATGGCGACTGCTCAGCTAAAGCTATCTATAAGAAATTAACAGATGAACCAGATTGGGATGGGTATAGGATTGTATCATGCAAATTTGTACCACCCAAAGTTAATTTCATATTTTCGGCTTCTCTTCACGATTCACTACCAACAAGAAGCATGCTGCAACACAGGAGGGTTGACATCCAATCTAACTCATGTCTTTTCTGTAATACAGAAGTGAAGACTTTGGAGCACCTGTTTATTCATTGCAGCTGGGCTAAACATATCTGGGAGTACTTTATCTCTGCAGTTCAGGTGGATTGGGTAATGCCGTATAGCTTTCAAACCTTGATGCAAAGCTGGAGAATTGACAGATATTCGGATAAGGTTAAACTGGTATGGCAGTTAATGCCTTATGCTATTTGCTGGCAACTTTGGAATGAACGTAACAAAAGAGTTCACGGGGTAGACCAAAATCAAAAGTTGAATTGGAATATGATGTTAAGATGGACATATGCCTTTGGAGTAGTTCGACAGAGATTTTCAAGAACTTTACAATGAACCAAGTTCTTCAACATTGGGAGGATATTATGATCATGTAGTTTCTTTTGCTTTTCATAGTAGGGATAGCAATTTGTCCCACCCAAACCCATCCCCGTGGGGATCCGCCCCTATGGGTTAGGGTTTTACCCGTCCCTAAGCGGGGAAGGGGCGACGAACGGGAATCCCAGTAGTGATGTGGGGATGGGGTGGGGATGAGATTCAAGGTCCCCACCCCATACTCACCCCATACAATAACCTATTATATCTTATGGAGGAACATTTTTGGAAGATCTCCGAAGAAGATCATGATGAGATGATTAACATGGAGGAAGATGGTTAATAATGAGGAACTATGAAGTAAAATGAACCATAATACTTAATTGTGGATTTTTTTTTTAGAAGCACAATATGAAGAGACTGATAAATAAGATAGAGTATTTTACATAAAAAGCAAGCGAGCAACAAGCTGCGCCGCAAGCCCTTTTTGGATAACAAAACCTATCCTTTTAAAAACAATCTCCCTCGAACCGGGAGTCATGACATTACTGTGCATGACTTTCTGAACTCTCTTGAGATGTCCAACCGCCTCTGGAGCCGAATAACCGAAAGTGTCAAAAGCAAAGGGAATAAAAGCATGTCCATTATCAATACACGCTTTCTCATGCTTTGCTATCTTACCTGAGGCAGCTCTCAGCGCTGCCTGGCCAATAGTAAAAGCGCATGCCCAATGCCCACTAATGGAGAAACACCCGTGAGGTCAACACATGCATGTTTGCCATTAGCCCATCCAAAAATAAGAACGTCAGCTGGCCTAAGTGTAGATCTCCCTTCAAGTGGGTTAGTCAAGAAGTTGACTTGCGCCTCTTAGAGGATCAATTGTTTCCTTTATTTTTCAGTTTTAATTGGTTATTATAAACTTAAAATTTCAAAATGCATTGCTTAGGTTAGTATCATTGTTTGAACCATTATAATTATTTTTAAATTATTATTATTTACACAATTTTAAATATTTATTGTAATGTTATAGTAACCAATGGGAAACCCATCCCCTACGGGGATTCCCCATACCCATCCCCGCCCCAATCTTATGGGTTACGGGTAGGGGATGGGTTTTGGTTTTCTGAATGGGGTAGGGGATGGGATTCAAGGTCCCCGCCCCATACCCGTCCCATTTCATAGCTTTCTTAGATTTGGTGCTTTGCACTTTTCTACATAATCTGTAAATATTTTTTTCCTTTAATATATCCTTCCTTTTCAAAAAAATAAAAAAAAAAATAAATAAAGATGTTTGCATTGGAAGAGAAAATCCTATACGAAATTCTGACAAGAGGCCGGTCGAGGTAACTGTCTGCAAAAGTTTGTTGAGTGACCACATTGAAGTCGCATTTACCAGATATTACCTTGATTTGGTGATAATCGTCGTGTACTTGCTTTAGGCATCTACAGATACGCAAGCTCTTTATTTTATTGAACCTTAATGTTGCTTTTTCTTTTTCTAAAGCATCTTTGGAAGGTAAAGCAAATAGTAAATTATTTTACTGAATTCATATATACATACCATGTCTTAAAAAGAAAAAGCATTTCGAATGACTTGAGACTCCCTCAATTGGCATGTGAACGTACATGTTGAAGGGCCTGCAAGATGAAATCTTATTCGACATATATATAAATACCAAGTCTTTTGTCTCGTCATTGTCATTAGATGATTGAATTACTTTCTGGTCTTTGTCATCCTCGATAGCACTGTCCTTATCATCATTCGAACATGTCTTCCTCAATGTATGATCAAATAAGCAGTCACGAAGCTGATCATGTTATTTATAATGAAAGCAGTAGTAGTAGTAGCAGACGTAATAGTCAATGGATAATCGATGTGAAAAATAAAGATGGAAGAACGGAGAAACGAGGATCCCTGGATGAAGAAATGCAGTTACCAGATACCGGCATACGTCACAGATCTGAACAAGAAAGCTTTTAAGCCACGAGCGGTGTCTTTCGGTCCCTTCCACCATGGAGAGGATCAGTTGATTCAGATGGAGGCACACAAGCAAAGAGCACTACTCCGTTTCCTCAAGAGATCTAACAAACCCATCGAGTCTTACATGGACGCTCTTGATCGAGTTGGTGAGCACCTTATTGACTCTTACGATTGGCTTGATGGAGCACCAAGTAATGATTACCGAGATCAATTTGGCGACTATACTGACAAATTCTTGGAAGTCATGATGCTGGATGGTTGCTTTATGCTTGATTCTAATGACCCTATCTATAGTTACCATTCCAAACTAAACTTATTGCCTTGCATAAAAAGATATGCTCCTGCTCGAGAACCAACTCCCAATGCTTCTTTTGGAAACTTTACTTGCTGTTGATATTGGTGACTCACCGAAGGTAATACCGAGTTCCATGGCTCTGCTCCAATTTCTTAAGAGTTGGCACTCTCTCGTCCACTAGCTTATAAAAAATCTAAGAGTTTTACTTTTAACACCAACCTGGGAATACCCCACACTTGGTTGTCTGAGATTTTCTTTAGATAAGTCTTTCAAATGCCGGGCTGGATCGGCCAGTCAATGAAATTCGGGCTGGATCGGACGATCCGGCCAACCATGACTCTGGTGAAAAACCAACAGATATAAATAACCAATATTTAGGGTTTTCAGTTTACAGAAGTTTTTAAAGGTTCACCAACAGCAGCATGGAGAATCTTCCCATAGTCCCCATAGATATCCTAGAAAACATACTTTTTCCATTTTTTTATCGAGGTAGCGTTATACATGCCAAATATTAACGATATATGTCATATATTCGTACCACTACAATCACTTTTTTGACATTGTAACAATATCTTCTAGTCTTCTGTTTTATAGCTTTGTAACAATAAGCCTTAGTCTTCCAGGATTTGTAGTTTACTTCGTTAGATATGATTTATCTTTACTTAGTCTTTGTTCTCCTGATTTATTGTAAACCCTACTGTAAAGTGTAACTATATATAGCATTGAATGGAACAACAATCTTCACAGTTGTGAAACCAAAATACACTGTCTTCTAAATTTCTTTATGGTAACATCGTGCTAGGTTAGATCCAAAACCCTACAATCCCCTAGGTTAAATCCTAAACCCTACAAACATCCAATTCTCCAGACAATGGGAGACGGTGAGAATACTCCACCTTCGAAAACTACAGAACACTCAGAGAAAGGAAAGAAGGTTGCTGATGAAAACCCACATCTTCTTGAGATAGTCCATACTATGTACATCCGGCCCGACAACCCCACTACCGTTCTTTATCAACCAGTTCTTTCAAGTGACAACTATGGCACTTGGGTACGAGGGATGCGCAAACCTTTGAGTGCTAAGTCAAAGACGGGTTATATAGATGGTACAATCGAAAAACCAACAACACCAGCAGATATTCCTTATTGCAGCGTTGTGATGATCTTGTTGGAAGCTGGGTTTGCAACTCTTGTGAACCAGAGATTGGTCATGACATCATGTCCTTTGAATCGCCATGAGATGTGGATGAATCGAAGAGCCGTTTTGCAGGTCTAATGCAACCAAGCGTATGCCATCAAGCAAGCCATCTCGAATCGAAACAAGAGAACAACACATTGCTCAAGTATTTCACTCACTGAAAACTCTTTGGGATCAATTGGACTCTTTAGGCCTCCACACCATGCATACATCATGCGGGTAACTCTCATATTGAACAAAACAACCAAGATCGTGCAATGGAATTTTTACAGGGTCTCCAAAGTCGTTTTTCAAACTTGAGAAGTCAGCTTCTTGTCACCGAACCATTACCCTCTGCTGCGAAGTTGTACAACCTTGTTCGTCAGGAAGAGGAACAACAGGGACTCAATTCCTTAGTTGTGCACAATGTGGAATCTGCAGCTTTGAATGTAAGCCGCCATGATCCTAGAAACAACCGATCATTTCCCAACACAACCACTGGTGCCAGCAGCAGCAATAACAAACGCCAGAGACCATTTTGTGATCACTGCAACAAACATGGTCATACGAGGCTCATCTGTTGGAAATTAAATGGTTATCCGAAAGATGCGGGAGGTAAGATTCTCGTGCTTTGGCTTCTATTGCTGCCTGTTGCTCCCGTTTGCACCGTCCATTCTTCACGAGCAGTGATGCTTTCATACTCGCTTTGCTCGATCCGGACAATGCAAACATAGCACCATCTGCTAACTTTGCAGGTATCACTTTGTCTTCAATTTCTAATTCTTCTCCTACTTCCCTAATGTGTTCTACACTTATTTGGATTGTCGATAGTGGTGCTACTCACCACATATGTTCTTCATTATCATCTTTCACCACTTATGCAGTGGTTGATAAACCAATTGAGGTACAATTACCAGATGGATCCTTTACATCTTTGAGCCATATTGGACAGGTTGATTTATCGCCTACTATTAAGTTACTTGATGTTTTTCATGTACCAAGTTTTAAGTTTAACTTAATATCGGTTAGCCAATTAACCAGCACAACACAATGTTGTATCAAATTCTCACGAGAAACTTGCATTTTTCAGGACCTACAAACGAACAAGGAGATTGGATGGAGTAGAAGGATTGCTGGCCTCTACCATTTAGCTTCCGCCTTCTATTTTTTCTTTCAATGCAAATAAACAGCCAATGGATATGTGGCATTGCCGTCTAAACCATCCCAATGAGGATTGTTTTCGTTTTTTAGCTCGTAATTTTGCTTATATCAATTCCAAGTTGAATCATTCATGTACTGTTTGTCCCCTGGCTAAACAAACCGATTGAAATTTAATAAAAGTACATCCTTATCGTCACATGCTTTTCAACTTGTTCATGCCGATATTTAGGGGCCTTTCTCAATTGCCTCTCACATTGGTGCGAAATATTTTCTAACACCTGGTGGATGATTATTTCGTTGTACTTGGGTTTACTTAATGCAAAGCAAATTTGAGACTCTCAAATGCTTACAGTATTTTTTCAACTTTGCAATCAAACAATATGGTCATAAAATTGCAACCATATCATCTGGCATCAGTCCCATGATCATTCCACAACTACAAACGTTTCGTTCTGATAATGGTTTAGAGTTCAAGTCTACTGAACTACAAACCTGGTTCCATCAGAACGGAATCCTTCATCAGACGAGTTGCGTCTACACACCACAACAGAATAGTGTTGTTGAACGTAAACACAGGCATTTACTAAATGTTGCTAGGGCTCTCCGTTTTCAATCCAATCTCCCATTACGCTTTTGGGGAGAGTGTGTCCTAACTGCAGCATATTTGATAAACAAAATGCCTACTCCAGTTTTGTCTCATAAGACTTCTCATGAGATACTATTATCCACTGTTCCAAACTACTCTAATTTGCGCATTTTTGGTTGCCTATGCTTTGGCAGAAACACACGTCCATCTCACAAATTTGATCTGCGTGCTAAACCCGGTATTTTTGTCGGGTATCCTTATGGTCAGAAAGGTTACAAGATTTATGACCTTGAAACAAAACTCATATATACTTCTAGGGATGTTGTTTTCTATGAATCAATGTTTCCTTTTTCTAATGAGAATCATTCTTCGATTCTGCAACCTCCTAAACCTATTCAATCTTCTGATTATGCTTATTATGATTCACTTTTGAATCCTTCTAAGACTGATAACTATGACCAGTCACCTCCTTGTCATATATCCACACCATATGATCATACACAACAAGATAATCCCTTATCAGATTCATCTTTCTCACCAGTGCAACACCAAACATCAAGTTGTACACCACCAGTCGAAGGCTCTAGTCCTGATAGCCTTTTATCTATTCATCAATCCACTTTTAGCACCGCTACAAATGCAAACTCTACGCAACATTCTATGGCTGATACTACAACTTCATCTCCTGGGACTGATTCATCTCCTGAATCTGTTCCTGAGTCATCTCCCTCTCCTGAGAAAGTTTTAGCTCCACCCATGCAAAACTCGAGACCCACTCGAACGAAAACTCTTCCATCATATCTGAAAGATTATCACTGTACACTTCCCAAGTGTAATGCAACTTCAGCTTATCCTATGACTGATTATTTATCCTTTGACAAGTTTACTCCGGCTCATAAAAAGCTTTTTATTTGTGATTGTTCTCTACGAAGAACCTAAAACTTATTCTCGAGGCTAAGCTATGTCCCAAATGGAGAGCAGCTATGGCCAAGGAAATTCTAGCTCTTGAAGCCAATAATACTTGGATTATGGTTGATCTACCACCAGGAAAAACAGCTATAGGTTGTAAGTGGGTGTTTAAGATCAAATTCAATGCAGATGGTACTGTAGAGCGATACAAAGCTCGCCTTGTTGCTAAGGGTTATACTCAGCAAGAAGAAGGAATTGATTTTTATGATACTTTTGCACCTGTTGCTAAACTCGTTACAATGCGAGTTTTGTTATCTGTTGCAGCCATCAAAGGTTGGGCCTTACATCAACTTGATGTCAATAACGCATTTCTTCAAGGAGATCTTGAAGAAGAAATCTACATGAAACTACCACTGGTATAAATCAAAAAGGTGAGACTAAGGTTCTTAAGCTTAAAAAATCATTGTATGGTCTTAAACAAGCCTCAAGACAATGGTTTGCCAAGCTTTCTTCTGTATTATTATCTGAGGGTATTCACAAATCCTTGTGTGATAATTCTCTCTTTACATATCATCAAGGCAATACTTCAATTTTTGTTCTTGTATATGTGGATGACATTATAATAATCCGGTGCGATAATGATTTCATTACCTCTCTTAAATCACGACTTGCATCCCATTTCTCCATCAAAGACTTGGGGAAAGCTGCAATATTTTTAGGCATAGAAGTTTCTAGATCTCCAAAAGGGATTTTTCTATGTCAACGAAAGTATACATTGGATATACTAAAAGACTACGGTCTCACAGTGCGCGAAGTTTTTTCATTTCCTATGGATGCACATTTGAAATTACGTCTTCAAGATGGCAAAGCTTTGCCCGATCCTACTATCTACCGTCGATTAATTGGACGACTACGTATCTTACAAGAATACCGACCGATATCACATATCTTGTGAATTATCTGAGTCAATTTATGCAACATCCTCACACAGCCCATCTTGATGCTGCTCATCATGTGCTGCGATACTTAAAAGGCACAATTGGCCATGGCATATTCTTGTCTTCTTCTAGTCCTTTACTTCTCAGAGGATACACTGACTCGATTAAGGCGGGGTGCCCTATTTCGACGTTCCACTACTGGTTACTTTGTTACAATAGGTGATAGCCCAATTTCATGGAAATCCAAGAAGCAACCAACTGTTGCTAGGTCGTCAGCTGAGGCCGAGTACCGTGCTCTTGCGAATTTGACAGCTGAACGACAATGGCTAAAATATCTTTTCAGGGACTTACATATTCCATGTAAACTCCCTATTATTGTTTCTTGTGATAGTCAGGCGGCAATTCATATTTCCCAAAATCCGGTCTTTCATGAAAGAACTAAACACATTGAAATAGGGACTCGCTACTTTGTCGCGAGAATTTGCTCGGTGGTTTGATTACGCCCAAACATGTTCCATCATCGGATCGGCTTGCCGACATATTCACCAAGCCATTAGGGAGTGCGTCGGTTCCAGCATCGGTTGGCAAGTTGGGCATTCGTTCGGCTCTCCTGCTCCAACTTGAAGGGGGTATTAACGATATATGTCATATATTCGTACCACTACAATCATCGCACTTTTGACATTGTAACAATATCTTCTAGTCTTCTGTTTTATAAAGATTTGTAACAATAAGCCTTAGTCTTCAGTTTGTAGTTTACTTAGTTAGATATGATTTATCTTTACTTAGTCTTTGTTCTCCGATTTATTGTAAACCCTCTTTTGTAAAGTGTAACTATATATAGCATTGAATGGAACAACAATCTTGGGTTGTGAAACCAAAATACACTTGTCTTCTAAATTTCTTTACCAAAAACGTATATTCATAACTTGGGAAGCTATCCTTGCTTCAAAATTCTCTCGCTGTGATTACATGATGAAAGGAACAGAAGAACTAACAATAATAATTAAAAAAAAAGATGTTTGCATTGGAAGAGAAAATCCTAAACGAAATTCTCACAAGAGGCCAGTCGAGTTAAGTGTCTGTAAAAGTTTGTACATTGAACTACCCATTAGAGCTTCTCTAATGGAATGTATGTGAAGGTAAATGTTTAAGTCCACATAGGATAGACATTCATTTTCTTAAAATTATTCTCCGCACCAACTTCTAAAATAAACGTGAAGATGACATGGCTTAATTTTTGTTAGACATTGTGAAGGTGAATGTCAAGTTTTAAACATTCACCTTGACAATGTCAAGCTATCCTAGTAAGCTTTTGCTTACCTAAATTAATTCAAATATATTAAAGAACCCTTTTTTTAGCCCTAATAAAATCTGAAAATTACTAAAATTAAAATTTACATTTAATCCATAAAAAATCACAAGCAACACCATTGGAGATGAGCAATTTTTTTTCCTCTAAATTTAAGGAAAAAATGGCATGAGGATGTTTTGTTTGTGTTGCCACCTAGAAAACACACACAACCACCATTCGATTGGAGAAGCTCTTACCAGATATTACGTGCCTTGATTTCGTAATATTCGTCGTACGTAATTTCTTTATTTATGGTCCATATATATAGGATTTTCTTGTACCTTAATGTTGCTTTTTCTTTTTCCAAAGCCTCTTTGGAAGGAAAGCAATACAATTGCTTCCTGGTTCCGTTTTCACGTTTGTGAACATATTAAAGAAGCGTCTGAGCTCGAAATGGAATCCGATTCGACAAATATAGATAATGCCCAGTCTTTTGTCTCTTTTACCTCACTCATCATTGTTAAATGTTATTAAATTACGTGCTGACGGTCTTTGTCGAGATCACTGTTCTTATTATTCGAAATGTCGTCCTTGATACCACTATCTGAAATTAGTAGCTTTGAAGTTGAGCATCCTCAGGAAAGCAGTAGCAGCATACGCAACAGTAAATGGATAATCGATGTGAAAGAAAACCTAGATAAGATGGACGAATGGAAGAAGCCGGATCACTGGACGAAAAAAAATGCATTTACGAAATACCGGCATGCGTCAAAGATCTAAACAAGAAAGCTTTCAAGGCGCAAGCGGTGTCTTTTGGTCCCTTCCACCATGGAGAGGATCACTTGATTCCGATGGAGGAACACAAGCACAGAGCACTACTCCAATTTGTCAAAAGATCTAACAAATCTCTTGAGTCTTACATGGACGCTCTTCATCGGGTTGGTAAGCACCTCATTGAGTCTTATGATTGGCTTGATGAAGCAACAAATAATGATTTCCGAGATCAACACGGAAACTACACTGACAAATTCTTGGAGCTCATGATGCTGGATGGCTGCTTCATGCTCGAAATTTTACGAACTGCCACGCGAATTATTGATGATTATGCTTCTAATGACCCAATCTTTAGTTACCATTGTAAACTAAACTTAATGCCTTACATAAGGAGAGATATGCTTCTGCTCCAAAACCAACTCCCAATGCTTGTTCTGGATACTTTACTCGATGTTGAAGCTAGGGAAGCCAGAAATACTAATGGTGACAAACCGAAGGTACGTAATAACGTCATTGCGATATACATCACTTATATTTTCTGATATTCATTTGTAACTTCTAATTGATTTTACTACTCCTTGATAAACAGAAGGAGGAGTTCTTAAACAGTATCATAATTAGGTTCTTCACCCCAAATAGACCTACCCATAGCGTTGGCAGATGTCGACATGTACTAGACGTATATAGGAAGAACCTTCTTCAAGATCCACACAATAAACCCAATAAAGTACATGGTCACGGACCTCATGGTAAAAATGGTCAGAGTGAAATATACAGTTTTGATATCATCCGTACAGCAAGGGAGCTTTACAAGGCTGGCATACATCTCAAGACTAGTAAGACCTTGAGTCTCAAAGACATCTCCTTTTCTGGTGGAGTTCTCCGACTACCGATGATTGTGGTGGATGACACAAGTGAATCCACTTTTTTGAACCTAATGGCCTACGAAAGGTTCCATGATGGAGAAGGAAATGATGTTACTGCTTGCATCTTTTTCATGGCCAACATCATCGATTCGGCCAAAGATGTTGCTCTCCTCCATTCTAAAGGGATATTACAGAATGCGCTTGGGAGTGACAAGGCAGCTGCGAAGCTGTTCGACGAGCTGTCCATGTATGTGGCACCTGATCCTGATAGTAGGCTAGGCAAGCTGCACCAGGAGGTGAATGATTATTGTGAGAGGAGGAGGAATAAATGGCGTGCTAACCTTATTCAAACCTACTTTAGGAACCCGTGGACTATTATTTCTCTTGTCGCGGCCATTGTCCTTATGGCACTTACCTTTGCTCAGACAATATACACCATATATCCTTATTATAACCCTCGTGATTTTAGAAAAGCACCAACTCCTCCTCCATCCAAACTTGGGTAGTAACCATATTCTGTTTTAATTTCTTAAACCATACTTTTGTGTGTGATTTACCTACCCAGTTATGATGAGTTTCTTGATTGATGTTACATTTAAAGTTATCAGTTTTAATTGGTGATTTGCTTTAGATGTATTTCATGATTTGAATTGAATTCTTGTTGTTTTTTTTTTAAAATTCCGATGAAAGAAGATACTTGGTCCAGAGATCTAACATCAACTAGTGAATTCTTGTTTTTATTTTCCTCATCATTTAATCGGTAAACAGTCATCAGAATAATTTCCTCACAATCGAGTCAATCTTTAGTTGGGATGGTCTCAAATGCACAAGCAGGGCCAGTCATATACTAAGAAGAAACCATACCGATGAAAAAGATATAGTTGAGATAGGAATTATTAGTTTTGTTGAATTCAGGTTATCATAAACTTTGGCCTCGAAAAACAAATTCTGGCACACAATTGGAATAACATAATAGTGGCATCTGTATATTGCCAAGATGTAGTAAGTTATATACATAAGTGATGGCGTAGCCCTGGTTAATATGAACAATCGTCTGCTTTACTATTCAGATGAGAGAAAACGCTACGAGGTGTAGCTCTGAACCAACAGAATCATTATCAACTCAGTCAGCTTGTAGATGTAGAAAATCCTACTACTACATCCGAATGAAGTGTACTAAGAAGTGAACAAACAAAAGCACCAAAGAACACAAGATTTACATGGTTCGGTATGGTTACCTACATCCACGGGGTTAAGAGATGATCTTATTACTTCACGCAATATTACAAGGAACACACACAATAATCCTCACAAATGCCTAGTAGTCCTCTCCTTTCTCTCTCTTTTCTTTCCAAAAAATCCTCCCTCCTACCTTCCTACACGATCCCTATTTATAGCTACAGGCGGTGATACATCAATATTACAGTGTTGAGCCTGGTACAGCTTCCTGGATGTTCTTCTCGGGCGACTTGCTGGTGCCTCGGTCGATCTCTACCTTTTCTTGAGCCGGGTCATTTAGCCGAGTGGTGTCATCACCCGATGTTGTCCGTTGGGTGGATATGATCGGCATCGCTCTTCAAATGCTTGGCCGAGTCTTGTTTCGGCCGAGCTTCTCTCATCTACTTACTGACCCTGTCAGTGCATTAATTGTCCTCGAACTCGACGAGCATCACATCAAAGCTTTTTCCCCTTTATGTCGACTTCTCGAGCTGTCTCTATTCCTTTTTCCCCGTGCCCAGGCCTGATGAGGTGATCCAGTACTTCTAGTACTCGTTTCGCCTGGTACCCCTTGGTCAAGATGGCTCCACCTAGCTCCATGGATTATTTGCACCTACATTTATGCCCCTTCTTCCACTCGTGTGATCGACACGTGGGGAAGAAGCCGCCTCGTCTTCCCACGTCCTCGGTCATGCCGGGTTTTCCGCCATGCTGTTCCCCACTTCCTTCGTGCGTTGCAACCGGTTTACCTTCCTCGTCGGTTACCACTGGAGAGGTTTATAAACCTGATTCTTAAACCTCATTCCCCATTTACTAGCCATTTTTCTCCTTCTCTCCGCTTTTATCTGCTTCTCCTTCATTATCAGTAGTCATCTTTTCCACAGGTTTTTTCCCTTTTTCCTCCATCGTCCTGCATCTTCCTCGTTTCCGTCACCGCTGCAACTTCCGATTTTGGTCGTATTTTGCTCCTCCGGTCGTTTCTTCTACTAATTTTCATGGCATCTTCGACTCCTTCCATGACGGACAAAAGGTGCGTGAGCTATGTGTTTTCTGGATGAAGACGGTGTATCGCTCGATTCTTTGTTTGCTATAGAGAGCCCTTCTAAGCATGATTATCGTGCTCTAGATTCTATCTTTTCTGATAACCCTTCTTCGTTTTCATGTAGGGCTGACAAGAGAGTTGCTAAAGATTTGTCGGATGAGCGATTCATTCAGCAATTGAAAGATGAGTTCGACCTCCATGGTTATGACGTCAGGCTCTTGTCGGGTCAAAAAGGCGTTTTAAAGAAAGACGATGTCCTAAAGTTTTCTCACTCTGCCGAGGCGACCATTGTCACCAAGGGCCAATTGGAGCTCGGGCTTCGTTTTCCTCTGTATGATCCCAACCTACCGTTTTGGTATGAAACCCTCTCCAAGATCCGTCCGTCTCGTGCCTTAGCTCAATGGAATGGCAATACCTTTCGTATTTTGTCCGAGTGGGAGAAGCGCAGCCGAGGCGAGTGTTCTCCTACTACTTGGTCCACTTATCATCCTTCTCAAGCGGGTGACTATACTCCCGCCAGTTTCGCTGACAATTATCGAATCGGGACTGCTACCAATGGCGATCTTGCCGGTTTGCTGCCAGCCCTCATCGCCATAAGACTCTTCCCGAAGGTGTCAGGAAACTTCTATTGGATGAGGATCCCGAGGGAAAGAGTTCCAACAAGCATGCCCGTCATACTAGTGACGCGGCTTGGGATCGGGTTCCATTGGATATTTCCGGTCCTCTTCTGAGTGGCAAATTTCCTCCTCCGGCCGAGTTTTATCCTTTCTGGGTGGTCAATATCGATCGGGTAAGTGTATTTCCCTGTTTTCTAGCTTGATCGATTGGCTCGGGCGACTCGCGGGGTGATGTTTTGATTTTTGTGTTTCTGAGACTAAGTCGGGGTGTTCCTTCGAGTCTTTGGTTTCTCGGAAAAGAGATAGAGTTGCGGGGAGCCGAGGAGGAGACGGGGAAGGTAACAAATATACTTATTTTTATTTAACGTACATGTACGTGCCCCTATTTGTTGCCTTTCATGGTTCTGACATCGGCTCATGTGCAGAAGCTGAGGGTTGACAAGGCTGGTGGCGCTTCGGCGAGGGACGGTGAGGATCCCGATGATCGGCTGCCTTTATCACATTTCATGAGGAAGTCGCCTCAGAAATCTTCTGATGTTTCGTCTACCCTTGTAGGTGGAAATCCCAAAGGGAGGGGCAAGGAATTCATGGATGATATACACGCTTTAGGAGGAGACTATGCCAGGAGGTAACTGATGAAGGAATTGTTCTTGCCGATGGCATTGTGTACCTCGTGTCTGATGGGGATGATGATGATGGTCTTTTTGATGAGGAAGATGATATCGATGGCAATGAAGAAGAGCCGGAACAAGCGGAGAAGTCGGGTGGTGGTGGAAACCTTGTGGGAAATCGTGATGCGGAGAACGTTGCTGTCGGAGGCGAGTTGTTGGAGCTCTTTCTTCTGTGGTTCCTAATTCAGGCAGCAGTACCTCCTTCACCGTTTCGGGCCCTATGTGCAATTCTCTTGGGGCCCTCATTTCTCCTGAATTTGCCTCTCTTTCCGATGAGGAGAAGATCAATGCTGTCTCGTTGTATGAAGCTGGTCTGAAAAGTACCTTTGATCTGCTGGTGAGTTGAGCTGTTCGGGTGACGTCCTCATGTTTTGTGGTAAGTGCTGACTATGATGGTGTTTGTAGGATATCAACCGCTCGTTGTTGAATGCTGCCATCCAGCGCAGGGAGGTCGCCGAGAGAGAGGGTCTTCGCCTCTCGTTACAACAGGAACGTGAGCGATGCCGGGGGTTGGAGAAGCAGTTGGCCGAGACCCAAGGTATTTACTTTACTTTCAACTAGTTATGATTGATCTTGTGGTGCCAGTATCCTGAGCTTATCACTACCTGCCTAGCCGAATCTTCTAGTGCGGAGGCCGATGCTGCCACGAGGTGTCGTTTGTTGAAAAGGGAAGTGAACATAGAACGGGATCACTTTTCGAACTTACAACAGAGAATAGTTAATAAGGATGCTAAGATCGATCGCTTAGAGACCGAGATTGAAGATCTTCGGATCAAAGCGCATCGCTACGAGACTTTTGAGTATGTCCCGAGGAAATTGATAATCTTATGGCGAACTTAGCTCGGTTCCAAGGTATCGCCGCCGATAAAACATTGTTGGCCGACAACTTAGAGAGTCAATGTGGTGGTGAGACTTGAGTTGAGACTTGCATGCGGATCGCCTCAGGATCTTGGGGAGAGGGATCTTTGCCGAGAAGTGTAGCCGAGAATCCCTTGAGAAGCTTAGCGAGTCCAAGAAGGTTTCGAGGAGTTGGAGTGGGTTCGCTCAATTATCGTGTCATGCCCAGATAGCCCACTCCGGTAGAGGGCCGAGTGATCATAAAAGTCTTGCCCACTAATGAGTTTAACGAACAGCGATATCAGAACTTTCTTCAAAGATGTCTTCTCTCGAGTGTAGCTTATCCGAGTCCTGAAGAGACCATTAGAGTAGTTGCCCCTTTGTTGGAAAGTGGTGTGCCTCGTATTGTGCTTTCCTTGTCATTGTCTTAGTCTTTGTCATTGTGTGACCGACCGTCCTTGTTGTTTTGGCAGCGAGAAGAAGGTGGCATCGTTGGAAAGAAGACAATGTCCGATTGAGGGGGAGGGAGTCTCAGTTGCTCGAGCGGGTGGCCACTGCCGAAGCGGCGTCGACGCAGCTGGCGCGAGATCTTACTGCCGAAAAGGCGAAGTTTAATGATGAGCTCGTCTCGAAGGTTAAAGCCGGTGTGAAGGCAGTGCTTGATAAGAAGCGGGCCGCCGCCGCTGCTAAGAAGGCGATTCCGGGGCTCGTTCCTTCTAAAGAGTGAACATGTATTTTGCAGCGCAGCGTCGCTATCTCACCCTTTCCCATGGGTTGTAATCCGCTCGAACACCTTTAATTTCTTGTGAACTTTTAACGGGGTGCTGCGTCGCCTATTTGGTTATCCTTCTTGCTACCGACGCTATTATGCATGTTACTGTTCTTATTTATGTTATGCTTACGATGTGTGGTTTATTTTTGGCGACTTAGTTACGTATGCATGCATAAATAGATAGATTAATCATAAATGTCGTTTCTGTCGAACACACTCAACAAGGAGGATCATCGGGCCCAATGCCATGTCCCGATTGAGGTATCTCATCACCGTCTTTCAAGATCTAGTGGAAGGGTAGTTGGTCTTTCCTAATTTTTATGGGACCGATATCCCAAGAAGTTATCGATTAATCTTCTTGGGCAAGTGATTTCGGCCACTTGCGAGGGGAGCAATGTTGACTGCTCGATTGTCGAGTACTCATGCCTCGACAATCGGCCACCGGGTTTCCAACCTCCAGGGGCTCTAGGACTACCTCGGCACTTGCACATTGCCATCGCCCCGAGTTCGAATAGTCCGTCTTAGTGTAAGTCGCCCGGCACTTGCACAATGCCATCGCCAGGTTCGAAACGACCATTCGAGACGCACTTGTCATATTTCCAACCCCATGTGGTCTTTCACGGAAATAAATGGCAAGATATCATACCCGGTCTTATGGATGATATAACTTTAGTCGCGTAGCATTCCACGGTCGTGGATCAAAGGTGTTCCGTCGTTTTAGTATCTTGTATGCCCCTTCACCAACCTTCTCAACAATGGTGTAAGGTCCTCCCCATCGTGGTGCTAGCTTTCCGCCTTTTTTATCACGTTCATAACTGGGTAGATGTTTTAGTACCAACTACCCTGGTTGAAATTCTCTGGGTCGAACCCGTTTGTTGTATTCTCACTGGATTCTTCGTTGATAATTTTCCATTTTCTGCAGGGCCATCTCTCTTGTTTCTTCTAGATCGTCGAGTTTAGCTAGGATAAGATCTGCTGAGATGTTTCGTCTCCATGCTTAGGTTCTCGTGATGGGTATCATTGCTTCTGTGGGAAGGATGGCTTCGGTCCCATATGTTAACATGAAAGGCGATAATCCGGTTGCCTCTCTGCGAGTTGTCCTATATGCCCACAAAACGTTATAAAGTTCTTCGCACCATTCTCCATATTCCCCGTCTAGCTTCTTCTTCATGTTATCGGCGATGGTCTTGTTCGTGATCTCGGCCTGTCCATTGCTTTGGGGGTAGAGGGGCGAAGACTTGCTCTTTCGGATGTTGTAGGTGTTGAATAGCAGGTCGATGTTCTTGCCCTGTAATTGTTTCCCATTGTCAGAGACGATTGCTTCCGGTACTCCAAAGCGACATATGATGTGCTCCCAGATGAATCGGAAAACATCTTTATCCCGTATGTGTTTCAATGGAGCGGCCTCAACCCATTTAGTAAAGTAGTCGGTGGCTACAATTAAGTACTTCCTCTGCCTCGATCCGACGTGCAATGGTCCCACGATATCGATCCCCCATTTAGCAAAAGGCCAAGGGCTGATAACGGAGTTTAATGTTACTGCCGGTGCGTGTATCTTTTTCCCAAATTTTTGGAATTCGTCGCAGACAAGGGCCATATGCCTCGCGTCCTCGTTCATGTACGGCCAGAAGTATCCCATGGTTTTGGCTCGTGCCGCTAGGCTACGGCTTGAGCTGTGGTTTCCCGCAGCCCCATAGTGTAATTCGTTGAGGATCGTATGCCCTTCTTCTTTACTCAGGCATCTTAGCAATGGTCCCAGGTATGACTTTCTGTATAGGGTGCCATCTCGAAGTTCGTACGTCGCTGCTTTGCTTTTGATTTTGTTGATCTCGGGTCGCCCCTTGGGAAACTTTCCTGTTTCGAGGTATTCGTGGATCGGTTTCCTCCAATCATCGGCCCGATATTGATCTGTAGTGGTTGCCTCGACATGTGTGCCGATATCCACGGTCTCGTGTACTGAAGGCATTAAGACTCTCATAACTCTGATGCCTTCGACGCTTGAATCTGTCAACATGGAAGCAATGTACGCGGGGGGCGTCCGAGTGGCGATTATCCTTTCTGAGATATGTCGAAACTTGATGCTCGAGATCCGCCGATGTAGAATTGGACAAGCTCTCGTATTTTGTAGTAGAGGGTCATGTATGGCGTATTGCCCGCCGATTTGTCGGACAACTAGGCTGGGAGTCGCCGTAAGCCGCACCTCTTGGATTCCCATCTCCACTATCAATCGCAAAGCATGTACTACCTCCTCGTATTCTTTGACATTGTTAGTTGCTTTAAACTCAAGCCTAAAGGAGTGGACCATATTTTTCCCCTTTGGCGTCGTGAAGACCAATCCCAAACCCGATCCGTCTTTATTGGATGACCCATCCACGAAAACCTCCCATCGTGTCGGGCCGCATGGCTCGAGAAGGCCGGACGGGTCCTCTTGGTCTTCCTCCATTCGGTATGTCTTCTACTTCATCTTCGTCGCCGAGGGGGAAGTGTGCTGTGAAGTCGGCCACGTCGTGCTTTTACCGTTGTTCTCATTTCGTAAACAATGTCGAATCGCTTTATTTGCGCACTCCACTTAGAGATCCATCCGACTGGCCGCATTGTCGAGTCTTGACTCTATGGAGGACTTTGTAAGCACCCGGATCTTGTGGGTTTGGAAATACATCCGAAGCTTCGTATTTGCAAACACCAATGCTAATATTAGTTGCTCGATCCGGTGTAGTTCCTATCTGTGGGATTCATGGTCTTGCTTATGAAATACACCGGCTTTTCTTCCCCTCCCACGTACTTGACTAGTACGGCACTGATGGCGTGACCGGTTCCCCAAGATATAGTGTTAGTATGTCCTTGGGCTCGGGTCTTTGTAACACCGGTAGACTCGCGAGATGTTGCTTGATTTTTTGAAATGCTTCTTCACATTCCTCAGTCCATTTAAACTTCTCTCCTTTTCTTAATGTCCCGAAGAAGTCCTTGCACTTGTCGGACGACCGAGAGATGAATCGCCCTAAGGCCGCCAAGTTCCCATTTAATCGTTGTACGTCTTTGACTGTTACAGGCGATGGCATTTCCACGACGGATCTAATTTTATCTGGGTCGACTTCAATTCCTTTGTCGGTGATTATGTATCCTAAAAACTTGCTCGAGGTGACCCAAAAAGTGCACTTGGCCGGATTTACCCTCATCTTGTATCTCCTGATGGTTTGAAATATGCCTCGTAGGTCGTCGATGTGGTTGTTGGCCACCTTTCTCTTGACCAGCATATCGTCCACATATACCTCAATGGTGTCGTGTATTTTATCTTCAAACATGTCTTCCACCAACCTTTGATAGGTGGCGCTTTGCATTTCTCAATCCAAATGGCATTTTGGTGTAGCAACACAATCCTCTTGGTGTGAAGAAGGATGTATGCTCTTGATCTTCGGGGCCGGAGGTATTTGATTATATCCCGAGTATCCATCCATGAGTGTTATCTCCTTATACCCGACTATGGATTCTACTAGATGATCGATCTTTGGGGAGGGGAAGTCATGTCCTTTGGGCATGCTTTATTCAAGTCACTATAGTCGATGCAGATTCGAACGCCCCCATTCCTTTTGGGGACTATAACCATATTAGATATCCATTGTGGGTATTGGTCCTTTCGAATGATTCTGCCGCGTGCAACTTCTTATTTCGGCCTCCACCGCCGATTGTAACTCGGGTGCGATTCTTCTCATCTTTTCCCGATAGGTTTGAACTTGGGGTCTATCCGTAGGTGGTGCGAGCAGACTTCCGGGTCAATTCCTTCCATATCGTGCATTTGCCAAGCAAATATATCCATGTGCTCCTTCAAAAGAGCTGTCAACTGCTGAGATTGTTCGTTTGTCAAGAGAGACCCTATTCTCACTAATTTTGGCTCCTCCTCGGTGCCCAGATTGACTTTTCGGGTTGGTTCTAGGGCCGAGAAGTTTTGCTTTGGCTCCCGCCGATTCTTACAGGCTCCGTGATTGCTATAAGGTCTCTTTCGCTGGCTTCATAGGTAGCGATGGCTTGTGACATTACCCTTTCCAGCTCCTCTCCCGCATTTATTTCCTTAGACTTGTTCTTTTCTTGTCGTTTCCTTGACCGCCTCTCCTCATTCTCGCCGGACGTTTATCCGCACGCACTTTGTCTCGCCACCTTGGGGGTCTCCTAGCACCTCTACCACTCCTCGATAAGATGGGAACCGCAATCTTTGATGATAGGCCGAGGCGACTCCTTTAATTCCCGCAAGCCGGGAGCCGACGAGAATCGCTTCGTATGGTGACACAACATCGACCACGCAAAAGGTGGTGAGTGTGTCAAGGAATCCCTCTCTGTCCGAGACTCGGGAGGGTGACTTCTCCTTTGGTACTGTCACCGCACCGTTGAAGCCGTATATTCGATAGGTTGACGGGATCGGGATGTCATCGGAAAATTCCATCCTCTTGAAAGTGTCATAGAACGGGACTTGGCGAGCCGCCGATGTCCATTAATATCCTGCGGACGCCCCATTCCTCGATCAACGAGTTATTACTAAGGGATCCCCGTGTGCTTGGCCGTTTAATGGGACGTCTTTCGCCGAGAAGGTGATCGGCTGCATCATCCATGGTTCCATGGGCAGGGTCTTAGCCATACTGAGGATTTCTTTGCCCGATCGATCCCTTTTATGAATTCTCGAGGTGATACCAGTTCCCAAGTCGTACCCCTGAGTTGCCAAGTGCGATATGGTGTTGCAGGCGAACTGGGTGCCACGATTGATCCTTATTTGGTGCACTGGGACGTCGGGCTGAGCAGATGTCCGCGATGTCTTGAAGAAATGCCGTAAATATCCATCTCGGATTAGGTCTTTGGGACGATGTCCTTCACTTCCTACAATCGTTAGTCGAATGGCCACGAGGCCGGTGATAATGGCGGAACTCGGGTGGTTCCTCGTTTCGTCGAATCGAATTCCCGAGTTTTGGGATATCGGATATCATTCCTCTTTTCGACTTCCTTGAATATCTCTTATAATGGTGCATTTAATGGAGTATAAGACCTAGGTTCGTGACGAGGCTTCTTTCCTTTCTCGACCCAAACTTTTTGTTTTCCCCCGATCTTTGAGTGCTCGGCCCTCTCGATCGCCGTGGCTTCTCGCGGGTGGCCTCTTGTGGCGCTTGTCTCTTTTATTCCTCTATCTTGCGCTCCTTCCTGAATCTCCTCTAAGGCGATGTAGTGCTCTTGCATCTTCCGGATCTCTCTTAATGTATTAGGATTCTCAGTGTACATTGCTACCAATATGGGATCCGACTTCCCTAATGAATTCTCGAAACCGAATATCTGTTGGTCGACTGGCACCTTCCCAATGTCCTTACATAACTTTCTCCATCTGTCCGTTAAAGAGCGCAATGGCTCCTCGAACCTTCGTGCAGTGAATGACTTGTTGACTCTGGGGCCGAGGCATACTTTGTTATGCATGTAAGTTTCAAGGAAGGTCTCTACCAGGACTGCATAACTCCCAACGGATTCATCGGGCAGAGTGTAGAACCAACTCTTCGCCTCGCCCTCCAAACCTGCTGGGAAGAATTTGAACATGACCACATCATGATTCTTCCACTGTAACAAGGACATGCCGTACATTTTGATGTGCTCTCCTGCGTCGCCCGTGCCGTCAAACCTAGATGGGAAAATCGGCAACGTATACTTAGGCGGGAACGGAGTCCGATCCAATTCCTTGGTAAACGGTGTATTCCGGGCTTCGCTGACATTACGCTTTAACTTATCGTCCTCGTTGTTTAGGTCGGTTTTTAACCATCTGCTCGAGTTGTTCGATCTTTTGTTTGGTTGTCGATCCGTGCTTTCGTTGGTCGCTTCTTCCTCGGTCGAAGAATCCTCGGCTGGCCGTGCCCTCCTCTCGGCGATTAGGGTCGGGTACGCGTTCTCGGCTTGGGGATGGGGTGGGGTGTTCCTCGACGGAGTATGGTTGCTAGAAGCGCCTCGGCTCGACGACCCTCTCGACCCCGCTCTCCTATTGCGGAGTTGGTAGTTTTCATGTTCTAAAGCTAGGTTTCTCCTTTGCAGTTCTCTCATTAGGTGTTCTTGCCTTCTTTGGCTTGCCAATATAGCGAGTAACATTGGGTCGGTGCTTTCATGGCTAGAGTGGCCATTCACTTGGTGTCATGTTATATTAGGGGGTGCAGTTGGAGGTCTCGTCGAGAGAACGACAGGGGGGACTATCGGAGCTACGGGATGGTCGGCCGCTACTGGGGGGATGTCCCGGTTGTGTTCGCCCCTTGCCAAATGTACTCGCCTAAGCCTCTCACCTTCTCGTTCTAGTTCTCGCTGGTACTCTATCGGTTGTCTTTCTCTCCCTCGTTCCTCCTGTATCGTCTACACTTCCTCCTCCTCCTCGGTATCCGATGCAGTCCTTCCATCTTCCATGTCGTCCTCATTCCTCGGCCCCACCTGGCTCGGGTTAACCCTCAGCATCCCAGTTGGGAGATCGTCGTCTCGGCCTAAATCGACCTCCTCGTCGACAGTAGTCATGCCTTTGATTAATGCCTGAGTCCCTCCCTGGTTGTTTGGCCGATGATCTTCGTGTCGGGAATCCGTGAGTCCTTCTTGCACACTAGATCCCGCTGTGACTCGGTTTCTTAGGATCCTGCTCTTCCTAGAGGTGCTCACCATTTACTTCGATATCGTCCTCGTTCCTCGGCTCTCTCGCCCGTTCATACCTACGTCAGCGAAGTATACAGCACTTACTTAGAACTGCTTTCGAAAAGGTTAAGGATAAAGTACAGCAGTTCTGCAATGCAAGGTGGGAAAAGTTTTTGTAGTACACTCCCATTTACGCTAACGTGTTGGTCTCAGCAGTCAAGTCGTTTTGGCCGTAAAGGACAATTTTTGAAAAGCTGTCACGACACATCGCTTTCGGTACTTTCCCTATGCATTAATCATTATTTGTCCTAACATTCCTAGTGCCAGAAGTCATTAATCATCCGTACGTTAAATTAGAAGATTTCTTTCTTGACGATGATGGATAGGAATGACAACCCTCAACAGCTGCTGTGCTGATGGCCTTCCTATACAAGTTGCTGGAACTCCCCGGAGACGGTTGAACTGTAGGATTCCTTTAGTTTTCTACTCATGCTGTGAGGCTTTTAGTGTAGGATCAAAATGAGATTCGCCTAACGAACCACTCACTATAATCCTTCCAGCCATAGTTTCTGAAAACTAGACTCAATGATTCTGAGCTAGTCTTGCTTCCACCATCATTGTGCTTTGTTTAACTTGCTAAAAAAAAGGTTTAAACGGCGAAACAAGTAAATGAAGACAAATGTAACGATATCTATCCTTAAATCATGGATGTAGTCCTTAGATGATAAATCTAGCAACCTATGCGTTTCGATCGTTAGAGTCTTTCATTTAGCATCAACTATCCTCAATAGATGTTGATAGGAGCTGTTGAATCTCTCTTTTCACAAAGTTTGAATCAATAGGTGACAGTCAGCGAGATGGGATTTCCTTCTAGATTCTACCAACATCAAAAGATGTTATTTCGGGAGCTTACGGATCTTTCAATAACTCGCTGAGGTGTCTTAAGCAAGCAGTCTAGCTTAATGAAACAGTCTCGACGACTTTGTTTAAACGAAAGACATGTTTTGCTAGGAAAACAAAGATAATAAACAAGAACACAAAGAGAACTTATACCAAGCTCAATAAGGTTTTGCTAGGAAAACAAAGATAATAAACCTCGTAAACTTTGCCTACCAACACTTTTAACCAAAAGAGTTTCTCTCTTAGCGTCAAATAGCACACAAGGTGACTTAGGAACTTGGATTTTCCTCTTTCGGTAACCGATTTCAAGGTATCCGAAGATGTTATACGGTCCCCTTAGTCGGCGCCAGAATGTAGATGTAGAAAATCCTACCACTACATCCGAATGAAGTGTACTAAGAAGTGAACAAACAAAAGCACCAAAGAACACAAGATTTACGTGGTTCGGTATGGTTACCTACGTCCACGGGGGTTAAGAGATGATCTTATTACTTCACGCAAGATTACAAGGAACACACACAATAATCCTCACAAATGCCTATTTATAGCTACAGGCGGTGATACATCAATATTACAGTGTTGAGCCTGGTATAGCTTCCTGGATGTTCTTCTCGGGCGACTTGCTGGTGCCTCGGTCGATCTTTACCTTTTCTTGAGCCGAGTCATTTAGCCGAGTGGTGTCATCGCCCGATGTTGTCCGTTGGGTGGATATGATCGGCATCGCTCTTCAAATGGTTGGCCGAGTCTTGTTTCGGCCGAGCTTCTCTTATCTCCTTACCGACCCTGTCAGTGCATTAATTGTCCTCGAATTCGACGAGCATCACATCAAAGCTTTTTCCCCTTTATGTCGACTTCTCGAGCTGTCTCTGTTCCTCTTTCCCCGTGCCCAGGCCTAATGAGGTGATCCAGTGCTTCTAGTACTCGTTTCGCCTGGTGCCCCTTGGTCAGGATGGCTCCACCTAGCTCCATGGATTATTTGCACCTACACAGCTCATTACAAGTCATGAGTTTATACTCTCGGGTGTGCCTCTAGCTACTTTGACCAAATTTTTTGATTCATTCATACACTACATATGCACGTCGCTCTAACCAAATTTCACGATTTTACACTTCGACTCAGATTCACAAAAATTGAAAGTGATATCAAACTGAGATATAGTAAGATTAATAAGTTGAAAGAAGGATTTACTATTATTGAAAGATAATCAAAAGCAATTACAATTACAGACTTCATGTTAAGCTATATCTGTAACCAACTGATCACAAAACCATTATTAGAATGCTTTCGATTACAACAAGATAAAAACGAAATCTTATCCTCTGATACAAACTGAGCAGTGATAAGATCTCATCAACTCCTTGCTTTATTTTGAAATTATAGATAATAAGTAACTCTCGCAGATATCAAGAGACCCCTCCAAGTATTATCCATACCTTTTATTTATTTAGTGATTGTACTATATATATAAGAGCGGTAGCAGATGCTGCAGCAATAGTGGTGGTATACGTGCTTAACGTGTTGGCATATTATTTGGTGAACAAACGTTTGGGACATTGGTAAGTGATATACAAGAACCACTTGATGAATCTTGAGGTGGCATACAAGGAAGCTTCCTAATGTCTGAAAGTGCAAGACAAGGCATTGCCGGTAGGCTACATGAAACGGAATCAACATTTGGGAGCGCTACACAATCAGTAGAATATCCTTGTGCCATTGTTAAGCAATTAATGGCAGAAATCTTTTTCTTTGACAGGCATGGAAATGTTTCGGTAGGAGTTGGAATAGAAGTGGTACTGTTTGTATCGGTGGTTGGAAATGTTTCAGGTATAGGAGTAGTGTTGGTACTGGAAGTTGGAGTTGCATTAGGAGCACTAGTACTGTTTGTATCGGTTGTGGTAATTGTAGGACAGTTTGTACCTGTAGTAGGAGTAGTAGTACTGTTTGTATCGGTGGTAGGAATTGTAGGACAGCTTGTACCTGTAGTAGGAATAGTATCAGTAGTACTGTTTGTATCAGTAGTAGGGCAACTTGTATCGATAGTAGCATTGGTAGTAGTCTTTGAATCTTGAACTGCTGGCCCAAACTGAGAACGCGCTACCGCAATGTTGGTCGAGGAAAATGTTATGATGATCAGACACAAGACAGATAGAAATAGTTGCGAAGAACCCATGGTTATTTCGTTTAGGTTAGATAGAAAAAAGAGATGGAGATTTGTGGGATGATGAGTTTTGGCTTGTTTATCACTTATTTATAGGCAATTGCAATGGTTTAGGATTTTATTACGGGACCTACTAGCTGTTGACATGTAAATGTTAAGGGACCATCTCTAATTATTGATTGATGTGCTAGAAATTTAATTAGTATGCACAAAAATGTAATAGGGATTGTTATTGGTGTAGTTAACTCTCGTATCTATGCAATCTATCAGTTGTATTTCTCATTTGTACAATAAATCAAAGAACTATAAAGATACTTAATGCCAATAATATTTCAGGTAAATTGACTAGCTATCTAGCTAATTATTAATCTCACATTTATGATAAAATTGTTTCTTTTTTTCTTCTTTTTTGTTATTGTGCAGATAAATGCTCAAGCCGCTGTTAGATTTTTCACAAATCACCAAACTGATTGGTTAAATAGTATATCTAGATTGTATATGAATAGACAGGTATTGAGTAGTAATACTGTTAGGTGCCGGGAGAAACCACCTAATCGTTTATGAAAATCAATTTCGATGACTCATTTCATGAAATTACTAAACATGCAGCAGTAAGACTAATTTTGAGAATTGAGATATTATGCAGGTATAGGTGATGGAGCTAGATCAAAGCCAATAAAGGATGTGGATGCTAAACAAGTGGAGGCACTAGCTCTCTTGGAAGCTGTGCATTCGGCGACCAGTAAAGGGATTAAGATGACTCAGTTGGAAGGTGACTGCCAGATTGTGATTGAAGCAGTAAATGGATAATTTTGATAGTTGGTCTTGTAATGAGGTGCATCATGTTACAGATATGCGATTGCTAAATATGGCATCAATATAAGTAGAGTGGAAGAATGGGTCACAATATTAGAAAAATAAGAAGAAAGATATCATTCCGTGATTAAGGTATTAGCATCCGGAATCATAGTGCAAGTTTTGAGAACGCCTAGCTCATAATAGGAATAAAACTAGCCCGAAATCCGAAATCCAAAGTCTTTTCCAATAGCAAGTACCGGTCGACTAGACTAGAATATCTCCTAATAGTGGAACATGGATTTTAAGCCGGCCTCGGGTCCGAGCCTCGCACAACGTGCACTACGACAAGCAAAAATACTTGACGCTACCCCGCGTCGCGATTTGTGAATGTTGTTGGACTAAGTGTGGGTAGTCACCGTGTTAATGGGATTACGAATTCTCGACCATTAATGCGGATATACTTACACTCTGTCCGGTTGTAGAAACTACTGAGGGGTGTTCCCCCTTCACAATTCTCCCGCCTCATCGCCGCTATAGGGGATTCTCCCTTCACGAAACTGCAAGGTAACCTTTACGTGTTCTCCGATTAAGTTGTAAAGAAATAAAATAGGAAATAAGGGGAAGGGTTGTTAGTCTGCATACTCGAAACCCACCTCTTCCACGTGTGTTGCCTCCTCCAAGTATGTATATCCAACGCATGCTCGAGGTGAAAGATTTCCGGTTGCTTAGGTCGTTCTTCATGCACCGTCCCAAGTTAGCTTCGGTCGGCCTTGGCGTTGCATCCTTCCTTCAGCCACGCTTTGACGCGACCTACTCGGGATTGGGGTATCAGGCGGTCATCGCTGGAGATGCCCAAACCAGCGCAGTCGATGTTGTGCTAGCATCTCCTCGATTGGCGCTATCATAAGTTTCTTACGTACGTACTCATTTCTGATACGGTCATACCTCATCACGATGAAATTTTTGAAATTTTCATCATGATGAAATTTTCGAAGATTACCCGGGCCTGTCGGCCAAGGCTATATACTCGTTAAATACATCAGTGCAGCATGCGTGCGACCCAGAATATCTAAGGGCATCACAAACTTGTTATTTCCTCAAACTTACGTGGCCTCAACGACCATAGTCAACAGAAATGCTAGCATGAGGTAATCCTCTGCATAGCTAGTTAGCGGCCGAGGTTTCGTTCGTTAACGGAATCAACCCCGGACAAATCGCTCCACCAACTAAGAACGACCATGCACCACCACC
>JAJJWW010004793.1:0-45311 GCA_023531295.1 Papaver armeniacum
ATCGGACTTCATTTGCTGAAGGCAAGACTTGAGAGTAAAGACATACCAACTGAAACAAGACTTCCTGATGCAACTTCACAAATTCATGGTCATCCACCGAATCTCATAACAAATTTAGACTACCTAAGATGGGTTAGGTAATCACAAAAATTTGAGTCTTAACAGCAGAATACATACAGATTATATCATAATTGAAAAGAAAACAAACAACAACAAAAAAAACTAAGCAGAGATACACATACAGATTTACCATCCATGAGTTGCCTCTAAAATAACTCGATATGATTGTGGGATTGAGCAACTGGCCATCAATATCTATCATTTAGTGTTGCCTTTCCAGTTACCTCTATTTGGCTATTCTTGCCGACGATACCGTATTAGGGACTCATTTGAGCTTAATTAGAAGTCATTTGACAAGGAACGGGGAAAGCAATACCAATTTCGTAAGTCTAAAAATTTCATCAAATGCGAATCATTGAGTGTTTACTGAACAAAACCCAATGATTTGAAAGATCCTTTATGAGATTACAATTTCATGGATAAAAGAACAAAAGAAGAAAACATGGCAGTAACAGAATTTAATTTAATTTATTTATTGTGTCTATCAATACATGGAGTAGAAGAAATAAAATGGAACGGAATACAAATGATTAAACCAGCGAAACATAGAGACCTGTGAATAAGAAAAACTAGATGATGAAGATAAAATTTAAGAAATGATTGATGTCATGGAAATTTCAAAGAAGGAAATTTGTTTCGTAATTGTGTTTGATTGAAATTTTGAGAATTTGTTTAATTATCTCAGATTGTATCTCAATTTCATGAAATTCTTATATAAAAAAAAATGGAGACCATGTAATGTGATTTCCCATCAATAGAAGGCCTCCTTTGAAAATTAAAGAAAAAAAAACTAAAAAAAGAATCAAAAAAAACCTTTCGAGATACATATGGAGAGCCTTTAGATTAAGATTTTGAGAGGAAAAATCATCATGCTAATAATTGCTTGATGCTATTGAACTACCACCACCACTCGCTTCTGCCATTATTCTGTAGTTGTAGAGATCTGTTTTTTTTTTTAAGGGTTTCTCTCCTGCTTTCGCGAGACGATGGGAGGCGCAGTTCTGGGTTCATATGTAGAAAAATGTAACCGTGTATTTCAGCTTTATCACTTGACCTAACGGCTGTTACATATCTATGGCTAAACCGAATTCCTAACCTACTTATGAACGGCTGTGATATGCAGTTGATAATGGAGAACGTTAAAGATAATGATCTTGACCAACTTTTAACAGTTGACTGAAGTAGTCAAACAGTACAAACAGTCAATAGCTTACCAAGAATGAGGTTTCGGGTTAAATCAGTGGTAACTATAAGAAATTTCATAACTTACGCCTAGGCCTTAGGTTGTAAGAGGTGAGTTGAAATCCTTTGGGGTCGAGGAAGAGTAAAGATTAGTACGGCAGGAATTTCTTATTGGAACAAACCGACCTTTTTTATTAATTCTCACCACTAAGCAACCAGTTTTGCCTGTTATAGGGATATCTCTATGTTCAAAGCAACTGTGACGGTGTGCAATATCGCCATATCTAGACCATATTCAGCAATCAATTTTGAAGAATCAGTTTCATGACACATTCCGATTGTCTTTTCTTATCTGGTGTTAACATATATCTGTAGTCCTCACTTTTTGATGTATCATTGGAGTCATCTCCAGGAAATAGTACACTTTGGATCTGATGTTTGGATCCTGAGACCATCAAAACCAGCTAAAGTAGTCCTTAAATTGGTTTTCGCAAACCAACTAGATTTCCTAATTTAGTCCTTGGCCATCCTACCAACAGAAATTTCCAAATAATTGAACTAGATCAAGAATTCTTGGTTTTGCACTTGTTGCTCAAGGGCAAGACTTAAGAATAAAGACATACCACAAACTGAAACAAGACTTCCAGATGCAACTTCACGCACTCATGGTCATCCACTGAGACTAGACTAGCTAAGATGGGTTAGGTAATCACAAAATTTTGAGTCTTAACAAGAGAATACATACAGATTATATCATAAAATTAAAAGAGAACAAACAAAGCTCTGGAATTCATAAAACTTGTAATAATTTTTGTTTATTTATTGAGGAAATGGGTACACATACATAAGATGAACAAACTGTGGGAGTAGAAATGATTAAACTAGCAGATCAGTTGTTGTGCTCCTGAGACCGTGATATAGACGATTCTGATTTTGATCCTAAATCAGCTCAACAAATGTCAAGTGATTGTAAGCGGTGGAAACACCAGAAACCTTCTCCAAGGATAACGGAGACGAGAATCCCATTTCCCATGCTACATAAATTATCATTTTGAGAGGAGATATCATAATGCTTTCTGGATGTTGTTGGTGATGCTGCTTTCTCTCGTGGTTTTGTTGCAAGTGATAGATTTATAATTCAGGTGTGGGGATTTGCTTTATTTGGCTCTTGGTAGATAGAAGAGGGAGGCGCAGTTGGGATCCATTAGTTAAAAACTTATGCTACTTATAAGGGATAAGAGATGGAGATCCGCCCTTTAATTTAGGGTTTTCTTGTAATCAAGTCTATTATATGATCGACGGTTGTAGCATATTCTTCTTGACTGATCGTAGTTGGTAACCTACATTCCGTCTGATAAGCGGATATGATCATTTCATTGAAACATGCCAACAACCATCTAGCGTTGGATGTTTTTAAGTTATCAAGATATTCCCTTAGTTAAGTGTGCCTCCTAGGTATACATAAAGTAACCAGAAACTGTAAAAACGAGGCACATCCATCTTGCTGAAATTTTATGATTGAGTCGTACTATTTGAGAGGACTTCTTGTAGTTGTGCTTTTAATTAGTAAATGTTCGAGTGTAGAGGCAATCTCGCTAATTTTAATTTGTTTTCTAGATGGAATTTTTAGAGGAATCACATGATGACTTAGACATGTAAAAGTGAATGATTTGTAGATACCACAAGGAGATTATCTCTAGAGCGGTACTAGGCCAGGACTCGGAGTGTACATGTTTTAAAGTCTTATAGGGGGCATAATTGCATATCAAATTGCAAAACAAAAAAATGTTTGTTTTCCGGACACTCGGATCACGTAATAAACTATTTGGAAGTGCTTTTTTTCGTAGGGAAGAAGAAGAAAATCAACTTTCTGTTGGGTTAGATCGAGTTTTTTAACGCTGAATGGCGCAGCGCCAGGCGCGGAATGATTCTGCGCTTTGATTGGGTTGACTGGTCAAGCGCGGGATGGTTCAGCGAAAAGTGGAAACGCTGGATGGTTCAGCGCTCGGCGATGTTATGTTTCAGCGACTAGCACTCCCATAAGACTTAATTAGGTGGTTTTGCTAGCTGACGTGGATTGTTTATCTAGGTGCAACCCATAAGACTAAGTCTTGGGAGCTTCTATGCTTCTCTACCCAAAGAGAGACAATGGAAGGCACAACTTAGGGTTCACCTATACGACTAATATGGGTAGAGGATCTGTAATAAAATTTAGGGTTTCGCTTGAAACAGATTATTCACTTGATTAACTGCCGTTACAATATCTATGACTAACCGGAATTACTAACCTACTTACGGACGCCTGTGATATGCAGTTGATAATGGATTGGAGAATCTTAAGATGTATTGATCAGGCCAAACTTTTTACAGTTGACTAAATTGGTCAAACCATCCAAACAGTCAAAAGAATCATAACAACACTGACTTCCTCTTGGCACATTAGAATGCTTTGTGGTTACCAAGTCTCTTAGACGACACATGGTGATCTCTTAATTTGTATAGACAGAACGTCAAGCAACGAGTAAGAGTTCTTCATTACGAGTGGGAAGTTAATTACGTGCAACCATTTTTATCCCCACCATTAGTACGTGCAACCAGCTATGCCTTGTATGACAATAACTCTCGGCTCAAAGAAAATGCAACACCATTATTATCTGGACCATTGTCTTTGTAGATGCAAAGTGGGCTGATTCTGTGGGCTTCTTATAACGCTACATGGAAGTTCTTACCCTTGATAAGGATAAGGGGCATACTTTAGGGTTCGTTTATAAACTAACTAGTAGCTATGCTCTCTCTCTCTCTACATCTTCGCCGTCTTTCGTTTCTCTCTGGTTTTGAATCTCAAAAATAATCCAGATCCAGGTCTTTTCTGATTGGGAAATGGATTACTGGGAACATCCTCCTGATATCTACCTAGAATCGATCAGCACTATAATTTTTCCTCTCAGAAACAAGTCGGATACGATCTTAGATTTCTTTTTTTTTCAGGAAGGAGAATCTTCCAAATCTCTTAAAAGATGTTTCAGGAAGCAGCAACTTTCAGATCAACTTAGTCAATTTCAAGCTCACTTATTTGAAAGAACTCGTCATTTGTAACTCACTTTCAAAAATTATACTCGAACAAATATGTATAGAAGTTGTAGTCTTATTGAATTTCGATCTGAAATGTTTGGTAAGATTCAATTGCAGGTTAATGATTCATCTTTCAGTAATAATTTAAATATGCAAGACTTAGTGTTTCTGGATAATAATAATGTCTGTTTGATCTGAATTCTCTATTTTGGGGTATCTCTACAGTTAGATTTCTATTACATTTACGAGATGTTAATCAGTTAACTGAGAAATTTATACTTGATCTTGGATTTGTTGTTTTGTAGTTTCTGAAGTGACCATTAAGATAAATACTTGTTACTTGTTTGACAGTCTGAATAGGAACTGAACCTGTTATATTAATTGGTACTTTTTATAATGTAATTCAGCAGATTTAGCGGAGTTAAGATAGATAATTTGGATAATTTTATTCTTCTTTATGTTTGGATTATAAAACTTGGGAATTTCAATGACCCATGAACGACGAATTCATGATAGATAACTCAAGTTTTCAACTTGATGATTTCACATTGTTCTTTTCGTGAAGTTCACAATTAATGGTTTTCTGTGGGAGTAACATGCTAGTGATTGCTGGATCCCACAATCCCACCGATATCAACATGCTACCATAAGGTGCCTACATCTTCTTTGTCGAGGTAGTATACTAGAACACTCTTGATTTTTCTGTCTATTAATATGGTAATGGTAGATACACAGTTTATCAGTGACCTACAAATAAGTTGAGATTGTTTTCGGTTGCTTGCCAAATAAGTTGGCTAACTATTCACAAAGGAGGAGGAGACGACATTAACATGACATTAAGGAGTTTGCACCTATTGCATACCACAACTGGGAGTCTGTTGAAAAGGTGAGACTGTAGTTGCAGGGAAAATATCTTCTTTGATATTACTTCAGAGCTCTCTAATGACCAAGGTTCATAGTCAAGTAAATTAGTCCTCTGATCGGTGCAAAGCATACACGACCAGAGCTCTCTAATGACCAAGTGTAAACTTGAGCTTTTTTTTATCCCCGCTTAGTGCTTTTACATTTTTCGCATGCCCAGTCCTGCTTGCTTGCCTAGTATAACATTGAGAGATCCTATACTTGGGTAGTAAATATAGGAAGAGTGGAAGCTGACTTTGATGGTTTACTTATTTTTTCTCCAATGTAGAGGATGGCCGGTAAGCCAAGACGTAGAAACTCTGATTAAATAAGCCTAGTGATGATAATGCATGTCAGTCGTTACTATCTTCTGAATTTATCTCCCTGCCTTTTGTTGTTAAACCTAGTGTTACTTGCAAAGTCATCCCTATTTTCTGACCAAGATAATGCATATTGCTGGGCTTACAGTGTACATCCTTACATTGTTGTATGGGGGTGCGTTAGTGATTGTTTGTTTGTTAAACTGCTAAAATATGCCAGTGACATTCGGTGATGTTCTTTTTCTAATTCTAAATTATTGGTATGTGGTTTGCACGTATGGTGTTTCCTTCCTAATCTGAATTAGACATTTCAGTGGCATACCTCTTAACAATGAAATACAACCTAGTATGCTTTTGTTTGCTTTTATCTCCCTCTGTTTCATTTATTTGTTCAAATCTTCTTCATCAACAGTCAAGAATAAGAGGTGTGTCAAGTCAGTTTCATTATGGGTTTCTTCTTTTCTCCTTTTTTTTTAAAGTTTTTTGCTGAAGAGATTTTAGTATTCACAAGGTACCAGTATACACCACCACATTTGAGCTTAAGCTTCACCGTTTACAGTGTCCTCTATTGGCTGATAGTTTCAGTTTGTTCTTCAAAATCTGCAGTGTTGTTCTCTTTACTCTTTTTGAAGACAATCAACAAGTGGAACAAATAAACCCTCTTTTCTATCTTCACTCATCAATTTCTGTGCACTAGCAGTTGAATTTTTGTTTATTTTGCATCTAACTAGGGGGATTGGGCGTGTAAAGAGTTTTCAATATCTGGGTGTTGTTTAATTTTTTGTACGTTTCTTGGTGAAATTTGAGTTGGAGAAATCTGGTACTTGGGAAGCAATGCACTCATATCAGCTTGTTTGTAACTTGAACTTGTTGAGTCTTTCCTTCAAAGAGGAACTTGAATTTTAGAGATTTTGCAGTATATATGAATGTCAATCTTAGAGATTTTGGGATTTCAAGCATTGGCTAGTGCATTGCCATCGGTTTTCTGAGGCCACAGCTTCATACGTTATCTAGTGACAGCATTGTCAATTCTGTCAATAATAAAACAGAATAAAACAGAAATGAAGTGATTCGATTCAGATAATGCAATCATTCCATTTGCTTCTAACTCAAGGAGGGCGGGTTAAAGGCTTTTGAGAGGAAAATTCACAATGGTAGTTACAGAGGAAAATTAGACATGTGCTTCTCATTACGTTTCAGCGTTCAATTGTCTTTACTGTATGTGAAAATACTGGTAGCTTTATAGTTTCCGGAGGAAACATAGGGTATCGGAGTAGTAGTGAAGTGATATCCAAACTATCTCTGACCTCCATTTATCACATCACATTCTGGACATGCTAGGCTATGTTACCACAAAAAAATGAAAATGCAGGTCTTGCAACTCTTTTCGTAACATATTAGTTGCTTTGGATATAGGAATCTATTTTGAGAGGAGAAATCATACTTTTGAGAGACAAAAATTAATGAAAATATGACGTACTAATAAAGAGGAGAAACCGTAATAATTTTGTAAAGAAGTTCAAGAGAAACCTAATGATTACATAGAATTTCAAGACCCAAAATAGTAAGATTAGGTTTGGTGAAATTGACATTAGTGGACAGTGGAAACAATTTTTCACATGGCCTAGTTGGAAACATAAATCTCTGTTCATATCTCTAGTGTTGCACATAAATGCAATCGCATACTGCTGGTTGCTCTTCTTATATCTTCTACTCATCCAACATCCTGTCTAACTTTACATGGATGCAGTACAATCTATTACAGTTGTTAATTTAGGATCGGTTCACTACAGGCTACGCACAGAATCCAGTAATGTGACTTCAGTTAAGTGAAGCAATTAGAGATGCACTATAGCTGTAGCTGTGTAAGTCTACCTAAAGGTATTAAGTACCTCGTCATCATGCGAGTATTCATTATTAATCAATCTATAAATGTATGTAATAGATATAGACTAGCAATACATGACGAGCAAATTATTCTAACAGAAGTCTTATGAAGTTGTGAAACAGGACAAAATGAAAAGTGTTGGTATAAATCATCAGAAATTTCTGTTTCTTTGCTATCTTATAATTCAATTATATCTAGCAGGTCGTAATACAACGGCCTCTGCTCTATTTTTCAGATTACCAAAAGCTTCTTAGAGTACATGGAGACTATTACACTCAGACTAGTTAAATAAATCAAACAATGCGTCAATACTCCTTCGAAAAAAAATCCTCACTAATAATTTCCCAGACTTCCAATTTTATGTTAATACCTGCAAATCTTTTAGCCAGCTTGAAACGAAATTGCAAGATGACTAGATGAGGCAAAATCAGGTAATAACATATACTTCAAGTCCTGAAGCTTTTCCTATTGGTGTAGACGCAAGAGATTCCGTAAGAGAATTCACCCATTCTTCCATCAGCATTGCAAGCACTGTCTTTAAGCCTTTACAACTAAAATTTGATCCAATTATGCCACTTGCTTTCTTTTAGTAATGTGTAAGGCATTTTGAAGCTACTGCGTTCCATGTTTTTAAGTATCTCTGCACAAAATAAAAGTCATGATTTCGCAAAACAATTTCAAGAGGATACAGATAGTTTACATCATATGGTATAGTTGAACCAAAAGGTGTGCAAAGAGCAGCAACCAAAGCAAAAAAATTTAGTTCAAAATCCAGTTGCATCTAAAATAGTACACAACTCCGATGCAACATTGGTTGACACAACCCTCCTGAATAAAGAACAATTGGGATGCAATAATTTGGACTGATTTCTAGCTGAAAGTTCTCAATCATCTATTACTAAAAAACCACATCGTAAACACAAAAAATATCTACTTTTAAGTAACATTTCAAGACTTTAGTCAGAAACATTCCTCCACTCTTGAAAGTCTTTATTAAAAATCAACTAACCTCACACTAAGGACAACCTAAATGACATGTTTTCATGTTTGTTTCTTGAAAAATAACCAATACTTGAAACCCAAAGCTCAAATAACTTATTCATTGATAATGCCTTACTTAATCAAAATGTTGATCCTATCAGCTGTCTTAGAGTGATAAAATTGTATCTAGCAATAATTGGTGCAGACCAAAAGACTAGCTTAGCTTGATTTCTGTATTAGTATTACAACAACATAATGAAATTCCAAAATAAAGATAAAAATTCCAAGTATGTAGTTACTTACTCCTCCGTTAAGTAAAAAATCACCCTCAGATTTATCCAACCACTAAATCATGTAAATCTGAACTTCCAGAGACTAAATAGGCAGGGTGTAAACGATTTTAGAGACGAAGGGTTGTCTTCTGTCCACGGCTAGAACTAACTCTAAGAGCTTATGGAAATCAACATAACCCTTCAAGCCAAATCTCTGCATTAAAATAGATGAACTGATTAGAAATTAGTAATTAAAAATTAAATTAAATTAAATTTGAAACTAATCTCCAGTAGTTCTCTAATACTCACTCTTCATGTGGCCTTTTTTGATCTTTAAGATTTTATCAGACCAGAGAACAATAGCCAATTCCTGATGCCGTATGAAAACCCCATTTCAGAGTCAGCTCCTACCGAAAAATATCCGAATCAACCATTCTCCTCTTTCATGTATATGAGATACAAAACTCATTTTCCATTTATAACCCCGATTCATTAAGAGGTGATGGTGGTGCTGAAGATAACAATGGTAGTGGTAATATAAGAAGATATTTGATGGAAGAAGCAAGCGGATCGTAAGTTATGCGCCGCCGTAACTGGTAATAGAACTGCTTGGTGTTGTTTTTCTAAGTAAGGGTATTGAAAACCCTAATACGCCCGCCTTGGTAAAAAATTAGCCCGCCTTGGTAATTTTTGTAGTTTATGAAGAGGATGTGTTCAAGTATATAGCCCGCCTTGGTAAAAAATTAGAAATGCAACCATTTCGACCTTGGGGTGAAAACCAAAATACAAGGTTTGATGGAAAAATGTCTATGAAGAGGGGAAGTTGGTGTAAAAATGATAATCAGATTTTGCTGATTATAAAATGCCTCTCATAATTCTTACGACTCATAATCAAAGATTCCATCAATTAGCACTGTCTGCTGATTAAAACATTGAAATATTCAGTTGTGCCAGCAAACAAACGCACACCAACGTAAATTGACACAAAAATGATCAAGGTAATACTTACGAATTTATAGAAAGTTCAGATAGTCCTTGAAATTTCAACGGGACAGAAACAAGTTTAGAGTAAATATGCCACCTGAATGATAAGATGAGCAGAGAAGAACTCGTCACTTCGATTCCAATGCTAATTAAAACATTGAAATATTCAGTTGTGCAGTTGTGCCAGAAATAGGTTTTTGACTCAGACTTTCTATCTTCTATTTCATGTTTGAATTGGGGAGAATTGAGATATTTTCCTTTTATACCTAGACAAGAGACCTTGCCATGTTCTAAGCCTTGTTCATTACGAGATAGAGGGACAACTCAATATCGACACAGGGCAGTTCATTACTACTAAAACTTCTTAAGCACACAACTAGACCTTAAACCAGACCTCAATCAGGGTTGTTGCCAACCCAGCTTAACTTCTTAAGCTAAGTGAATCCTGATTTGCTGAAAACCATAAGTAAACAACAATTTTTATACCCTTCTAACGAATTATCATTTTTACATAAGAACCAATCAGAAGTTAGAACTACACATCATTATCATTATTGCGCACCGGGTAAAAGTTTAATAATGTTACCATAATGCCTTGAAGCGCCAGAATTGAGGTAAATGGGAAAGTTAGAGGCAGCTCTTAAAGTATTATTTTTATGCAAGGGCCAAGGGGTGAATGGCAATTCTCAGCTGGAGGATTAATGACCTAGATTGCTGGTGCTCTCTCTGTTGGGTTGAGATCTTGAATTGCATGCATCTAGGGGGTCCTTTACAAATTGGATTGGATCTTTCACGTTTTCACTACTCGGCTCCTCTTGATCACCTGTCATATATCCCAGAACATATGAAAACAGTAATGATGTTAGAACACAAAAGACATCAAATCCTAAATGTACAACCGGAAAAGTGATTAGACCTTTTACCCAACATCTATAATGAACGCAATCCACCTAATTTATCTTTTAATTGTTAAGACAATTTTTATGATTCTAAGTCACAATAATACAATGGATATCAAACACCTTGCAATTGGTGCCTTGGAAACTTACAATTTGGCGATCCTTCTATTCTCCATTCTTGTTTCACACTTTTCTTTGAAACTTGTAGAAAGCTGCTGCTTCACTGCAGCTGGAAAAATCCTACAAAAATTGAAGTGGTAGAAAATCTCAGTATCATGAAAAAATAAATAAGCTAGTAATTATTGTCAATAAACCAAAGATGATTTGCTTACCTAGCAGCTAGTTTGTTTGTCATAAATAGCACCATCTGAGATCTGAGAGAGGTAACCTGCAATTTCATTTAGAAGATTTGAAATCAATTATCTAAATATCTATCTAATCAAAACTGGTTGTGGAATGATCATATTACCTTGCAAAGCTTGTTGGTATTCCCGCCAGATAAAGCTGAAATTCCGAAGAAGATTCTGCCATAACGAAGCTCTTCTCTTGCTCACGAAGTGATGTAGGTAAATGGTGGAATTCATAAATGTAGAGAAAATATATACGTGAGAGTAGATATCATTATGCTGGTACATGTCTTCTTTGTTGTTGATCATGAACATCAAAAGCCATGATCAGCCGTGATGGTGGTGGTGCTGGTGATGTTGAGGCGGCGGTGAAAATGAAAACCAAGGAAGAGATGAAGAGAATGAAAGAAAGCCCTAATACAGATGTTGTTTATATACTAGTAGGGTAAAATAATGGACAAGGAAGTGAGCTAGGGGTAGTTCTTATTACGTTACTGCCACTGGCATTTACAAATGGGCTTTGTGGTCGCACTTGCAGTTAGCTACAGTACTTGTCCTGCTGATGATCTTAGCGGAGAATGTAGTGCTAGTGATGGTGAATGGATGCGCCCTGGAACCTACAAAGATGGCCGTGGGAACTACAACCTAGAAAGACTAATAGGGACTACATGTAAGGCCCTTTTGTGTATTAAAAAAAAAGCCCCGAGAACCAACTGCACCACCGCACCGTACGACTGGGATACGGCAACTACAGCTGCATTTTTACTGGAGTATGCACTTTCTGGTGAATTCAAACTAAACCCATTGCGTGCAACCATGCTACACTCTCTGGTCACAGCTGCCATGGTGTGAGCTTGAGACTGTCTGAAATGCTTAAAAACATTGACGCGACCACTGGGATTCCTTAGGTTTGTTGGCATTTCTGATACAATTGGAGCATCAACTATGACAATGCTCAGCGCTACCAATATTGGAGCACTACCACCGGTGCACCAGGAGGATTCGAAGTTATGACAACAGTTGTTCATTGAACTTGTTCATGGCAGCTTGCTTGTTATTGGCAAATTGCTTCTTTGGCACGATCAACCAACATGTTTCGTAGGAACCTACCTACACCACTTCTCTGACACACAACGTCATCCAAGATATGGTTATAACTCGGATAATATGATCAGTATGATCTAGAAACACAACAAGAACGGACAAGAGCCAGCTTGTAATAATCATTTTCTACAAGTCCTACACCTGAAAAATGATTACACCATTTTGGTATATCTTCGACATCCAAGGAACATCGGCATCACAAGTTGCCATGAAATTTGACTGCAGTGGAGCTTCATGTAAAGAGATACAAGTTCAAGACATTAAGCGCACTTATCAACAACAAAAACAGCAATAGGTGTAGGAACCTGCAGAATCCTTTTGTAAGAATGTGCTTGGAACTGCTCTTAGTCCAGTCCTCGCACCAAGTTGTTTATAATTACTAGTATTGTTTTAGATGTACAAAAGATAACTTGATCATTATTTGGGTTGCTAAGGTCTGATGCAATGGGCTTGCGAACCCTGAGAGTGCAAACGTTGTCATATTCCTTCAATAGATCCTCAACCATGGCCTTGGTCTTTGAACAGAATGACCAGAGATATTGGGTGCGTCTTTCTCCTTGAATCCGACACCTGGTACCTGGTTCTTCTCCATACACAGCCAGTAAAAAGTTCCGCCTACAAACATCTTCCAAGGTCTTGTGCTTTTGGCGGCAAAGTTGCAACCACTTTTTTTTTTCAAGCTCCTCTAAGGAATCTGCATTTGACGAACATGAAATCAGAACTTTTTTTTAGTCTGCTCTAAGCTTCTAAGTCTATCTCAAGAAAGCTTTCTCCTGTTACTTGAGGAACGTTTTACTAAGATTCAAAGTAACCAGACATATGAAATGGAATCCTCCATCTACAAATTAGATATTTTGATGGGTTTGCTTCGTGCTAAACCCTGACTACAACTAGGGGAACAAATGCAATTGTAAAAATTTCCGCTACCAGTTCCACCTACAAACATAGTAGCTTCAGAGATTAGTTCAGAATCATAAAGCTTAAATGTTGCACAAAAACATAATAGCAGGGAATATTGCACAAAAGAGACCATGAAGCTTCCAACCATTCAATAGTGCCCTCAGGAGGCTCAGGGCTCTGCGTAGAGATTGTCCTTATACAACCAGGAATTCGCTTTCTGAGCTGCCACTGTACAGTCGGCTTCCTAGAATTTCCGGGCCAAATCTGTACATTACAAGAGAGAAGAAATCAATTAAAATTAGTCATCAAAAATTAGATTTGTAAATTGACTGATTTTATTAGTACTTTGATACTTACTCAACGGATCTGCTCATGCCAAATATCCAACAAACAATACGGGGATAGACAACACTTATGAAAACCCAATTTCCGAATCCGCTTATACGGAATATCCAAATCCTCCCACTCTCTCCATGGTATATGAAACACAAAACCCATACTCCATTTGTAACCCATCGATTTAGTGGAGATGGTGGTGGTTGTTGTAGGCGACGGTGGTGTAGGTGTTGACAAGGAAGAAAAAGATGGTTAATGGAGGGGGATTATGGATGCGCCGCTGTAAAGTGGAATTGGTAGGAGTACTGCTTGGTCTGGTTTTTATAAGTAAGGTGTAACAAACCCTATCACCTTATATTGGAACACTATATGGCCCATGAGACAAGGCACGGCATCAGCACTACGTTCTCGACACAATATCAAGCACGTGCAAAACCAATCGCCAAAGTGATTAAGTTCTTGCAAAATATAATCTTAGGCTCAAAACACGACTGATATCAAGTTGGGCTTAAATTTGGCTGAAGTGAAAGTTGTCCACCCGAGTATATTAAATTAAAGTTGAAAACATTAAATCACTTATCAAGATAAGCTTATGGCAATGAATATAACTCTCCCCAGGCCAGAATTCTACATTAAGAGAGCTATAAATTAATTAAAAATCAATAATTAAAATTTAAGTCAAATTTTAAACTCATCTCAATAGTTTTCTGATACTTACTTTCAGGGTGTTTTTTTTTTTATGTCTTTAAGATTTAAGGCAGATGAATGGCAACCACTACATCAAACGTTATAAAAGAACCCGTTTCCAAGCCCGTCTCACCCGAATATCCAAATCAATCATTTTTCCTCCTTCCAAGCATATGAGATACAAAACTCATATTCAATTTATAATCCCCATTCGTTAACTTAGCTTGATTGGGGTATACCCAATTTTAAATGGACTCTTTTTAACGGATAAGGGGGAGTCCTAATGGGTGAAGTTACAAAACTACCATTTTCCATTATAATTCTAATTACCCTAAATCAATTTTCATTCTCTTCATTTCATCTTCTTCTCTTCTTCTTCTCCTCCTAAAACACATTACCGACCTCCCCCACCACCACCATCAAAACTCGACGATTAAATCGAGTGGATCGTCGATTCAAAAGTTCCGATTAATCTTCAAAAATGGAACCGCCACGACCTAGGGAAAGTCATATGAAAGATGCTAATCGAAAACTCAATGAGTATAACCCTGGAATTGCAAGTTTGGTTCAAAAGAAAGTGAAAAATTAGTAGTCGCTGAAACACGAGAAATGGTGCGATTAAGAAAGTAAGGGCATACTTAAACTCACTCTAGTACTTCAATTTCATGTTTGCATGTCAAATTAGGTCAGAAAAATCGAAATTGTGAATTTGCAGTTGCGACACCGTCAAGGTATTATGTTATCGACCTTGCCGACTTTTCATATTTATGGTTTGGCCGGCAGGCTCTTAGGTTGAAGATCCTGCCGACTGTTGACTACCTGTAACTAGTACTTGCAGGGTCGGCAAGTTATTCAAACTAAGACCTTTCCGGCGACAGTTTTTTTTTAGCCGGCTTGGTTATAAAATTTTACCTTGTCGGTTGTATTTCAAGTTTTTTGTGTCTCCTGATGCCTTGAATTTTAAAGTCGGAATGATATTTGGATAAAACCATGCCGGCTGTTTATTAGCCGGCAATGTGTTGGTAATGGACCTTGCCGACTGGTTTTGTGGAAAATCCTTGTATCTACCTGTTGATGGTGGTTTTTAAACAAAGGGTAAAATTGTAAAACCCCAAATAACCTAATGTCACCGGTGACACATTTATTAAGACATTTAATGCATGTAGTCAGTAATTAATAGGGGGTATTTTTTTCAAATAAGGGTTACAACGAACAAAACCTTAATTCCCCTCCGTGCCAATGGCAAATCATGCCAGTCACACCTAGCCCAAGCTAGCCGCGCCATGCCAAACGCACTCTGCCTTGGCCCTAGCTATGCTAGTCACACCAAACGCGCCAAAGCATGCCAAACATGCTAGCCGCACCTCCGTGCCAATGGCAAATCATGCAGCCACACCTAGCCTAAGCTAGCCGTAACTCCATGCCAATGGAAAATCATGCCAGCCACACCTAGCCCAAGCTAGCCGCACCATGCCAAATGCACTCTGCCTTGGCCCTAGCTACGCTAATCACACCACGCCAAGCCAAACACACTTACCTTGGCCCTAGCCACACCTCTGGGCTAATGGAAAATCATGCCAGCCACACCAAAACGCGCCAAAGCATGCCAACCATGCTAGCCGCACCTCCGTGCCAATGGCAAATCATGCCAGCCACACCTAGCCCAAGCTAGCCGCACCTCTGTGCCAATGGAAAATCATGCCAGCCACACCAAAACGCGCCAAAGCATGCCAACCATGTTGGCCGCACCTCCGTGCCAATGGCAAATCATGCCAGCCACACCTAGCCCAAGCTAGCCGCACCTCTGTGCCAATGGCAAATCATACCAGCCACACCAAACACGCCAACGCATGCCAACCATGTTAGCCACACCTCCGTGCCAATGGCAAATCATGCCAGCCACATTTAGCCCGAGCTAGCCGCGCCATGCCAAACGCACTCTGCCTTGGCCCTAGCTACGCTAGTCACGCCACGCCAAGCCAAGCACTCTGCCTTGGCCCTAGCCACGCCATGCCAAAATGGCGCCCGCGCCTAGGCTTGCAAACCATGCAACCTAGGCCAAATTGGCCACGCATGCCATTGGCACATGCCAACACGCTCGTTGGTAGCTTTCCCTACCAGGACGCAACCCAAGTTGGCCACGCATGCCATTGGCACATGCCAACACGCTCATTGGTAGCTTTTCTTACCAGGCCATGGCCCTAATGGCCGAGCATGCTATTGGCACATGCCAACACGCATCATTTGGTAGCTTTTCCTACTGGTCGTGACCCAAGTTGGCCACGCATGCCATTGGCACATGCCAACACGCTCGCCGGTAGCTTTTCTTACCAGGCCATGGCCCTAATGGCCGAGCATGCCATTGGCACATGCCAACACGCATCGCTGGTAGCTTTTCCTACCATGCCGTGACCCAAATTGGCCACGTATGTCATTGGCACATGCCAACACGCATCCCTGGTAGCTTTTCTTACCAGGCCATGGCCCTAATGGCCGAGCATGCCATTGGAACATGCCAACACACATCGCTAGTAGCTTTTCCTACCAGGTCGTGACCCAAATTTGCCACGCATGTCATTGGCACATGCCAACACGCATCACTGGTAGCTTTTCTTACCAGGCCATGGCCCTAATAGCCGAGCATGCCATTGGCACATGCCAACACGCATCGCTGGTAGCTTTTCCTACCAGGTCGTGACCCAAATTGGCCACGCATGTCATTGGCTCATGCCAACACGCATCGCTGGTAGCTTTTCTTACCAGGCCATGGCCATAATGGCCGAGCATGCCATTGGCACATGCCAACACGCATCGCTGGTAGCTTTCTTACCAAGACATAGCCCTAATGGCCATACTGTCATTGACACATGCCAAACACAAACGCTGGTAGCCTAACTTGCAAACCGTGCAACCTACCACCAAGGCATTCCGCACATGCCATTGGCACATGCCACACACGCCACTAGCAGCTCTGGCATTGCCACTTGCACTCAAGGTGCAACCCGCAACAAAGGCATTCCGCACATGCCAATGGCACATGCCACACGCGCCACTAGCAGCGCCACTTTCACTCAAGGTGCAACCAACACTCGAGACATCAACACAAAGCGGGGATGCTTTCCATGGTTTTGGTTTGGCGGTCACAGCTTGCAGCGTACACTACGCTCACATTAAGAAAGGGTGAATAGGAATAAAGCGGTCAAATAAATGAGGAAATAATGGTGAAAAAGTTTTCACCCATAAACACCATGCGGTTACCACCTCCTCCCATTATTTCACCCTTTACTCTCTTCCTTCATGAGGCCAATGTACGTTTCAATCTCGACTTGTATAAATAGGTCTTACCTATTTCCACCAGACAACAAGTCTCGGTCAGGAGAAAAATACAACACTCTCAGAAAATGCAACTTTGCAAGCTCTCCAAAAGCTTTCATCTCTTGTAAGCTTAAAGGCTTTCACTTTACGATACAAGTCGAGACACTACTCTTCCGCAGTATTCGGTCTCAACACCTTTCTTTGCTTCCCTCCCCAAATCAACCCTTCTCCTTCACTTTGTGACAAATGAAGCAAGTCTAGAACGGCCATTTCTTGGTTTAGGCCGGACTTGTACAGATTGATCTCTCGAACCTAAAAAGTGCTCACATGCAACACATTTGTTTAGGGTTTAAACCAGTTTCTCACTCACCTACCGAATTTACCGAAATCGGCGGAAACCATTTTTACCCATAAACAATTGGCGACCACAGCGGGAGGATTGATCTATCGGCTACAATGTCAGACTGTCGATCTCGTTCTTCGACCCAGATGTCAAGATGGTAGGGAAGGCGACTCAATCTGACTCAACTGCCATACAACCCGGTTACCAGTTATAAAAACTACACCAGAAAACTGGGGACTCGCTGAAGATGCTACCAGCGATTGGGGACTTGCTGGCGATGCTACCAGCGAAGACGCTTTTTACATGGAGAGGGGCGTGTTCGCAAAAACCTATGGAGTGAGTAAATTTAGACTGGGCAAGATATACGATCTGTTTTTAGGTTCTTAATAAAACCGTCATACTACTACGTCTTGTGCCTATTACAAGCACACACTTTCATAAAAGCAATATTCCTTTCACAAAACATAATCAGAGTTATATTATCAAAACCATTCATCCCAGAAATAATCCAATATCCTCAAAAGCTACCACTGCTTATCAAAAAATTCGAACTTTGAACCAGGATATCCGATATGTTTTTCAAAAAAAAAAAAAAAAAGAAGAAGAACCTAAATGAAAGTTTAACGAGAGAAACATTTAAGGAAAATCATCCAACAGTAGGTCTGCTCTTCTTGGAGAAAGTCAACTTTGCATCTTCAAGAGCCGCTCTCTTCATAGTTAACATCTTGGAAAGCTTTTCGAGTTCTACCTCTGTCGTGCAATCTCTTCTGCGAGTAAAGGCTTTCGATTCTTGCATCTTTCGACTTACGGATCTCAAGCAAGGCCTTGACAAACCACGAAGCATTGAACTCCTTTTCTACACACACGTCGCGATGGTGCTCCCAGTCGGCAATAACTTCTTCAGAAACGGTGTGGCCAGTCACCTCACGCATGTCCTCGATGGAAGATAAAGCCTTTTCCACACGCTTAACCAGCGCAAATCGACTAGTGACCTTCTTGGTTGTGGCCATATGTCCATACTTCTCCAAGATTCTGGTGTACAACGCCTCATACTTAGCCAAAGACGCTGAAACCGCCAACCAAAGACATGACCTCGGATAAGGAACCAAGTACGGGGATCGAAAATGGCACACCGCAACTGGCCTCACGACTCGCAAAGGGTCTTTTTCCATGTATACAGCAGCAACCATCAGAGAATCATCCACCGTTTGAACCACATCTGTGCCCGTCAATTGGCTAACTCCCATCTCCAAGTCACCGGTATCGGTCACCAAAGGCAAGTTTTCGTTTGGCTCCACCCCAGAATCGTCCTCCAAACCGGATTCCTCCTGCGAACTTGAGTTATACATTTTTCAAAAGAACAAATGTAAGAAGAAAGAAAAAAGAAGCGCGAAACTCACCGAACCACTTCCCGAAAAAGAACCAGTCTTTGCCGAGAGGAATCACTCTCACTTGTCGAACTTTCTTCTTTCTCTGACTCATCACCGCTATGAGAAGGCTCAGTCACTTTGGAATTCTTCGAAGAAATTGTCGTCTCCTGGCAACATGCAAGACCAATAAAGCATTAACACTACCGAAGCCCTAGAAGAAACAAGACACATGTTTTCAGCAGAAATTCGCGTGTTTTGAGACAAACCAACAAGGAGGCGACACATACCTGGTTATTGGAAGAACTGAAAGACACGAGAGCTGCGAAAGGATCTTTTGAAACCGCCCGGAACCCACCAACACGATTCTTCGTTCTATGTTCCTTTGCCTGGGGACTTTCTGAGTTGCCAGGCAACTTTCGCTTGGGATCTCTCAACATTGGATACTTCTTCAAAACTGCTGGGAAAGGTTTACAACGAACATTCTCCACCACATTATTTACAAAATATTGGATCATAATGAACTCATCGTACCAGAACTCATTATAGCCAAAAGTCGTCGAAGTTACTCTTCCCGTTTGAAAGAAGGGATGGCGGATACCCTGCTCAAGGGCACTGGCATTGAGGGCAGCATGTAATGAATCCTTAGGAACCACCAGCTGGTAAGCAAGAGGCACCCCTTGATCGAAACCCATGTGACGAGCAGCACGGTCAATATTGTAAGCAGCTATTCAGAAACACCCCATGAAGAAAGACGGCATATAGCCGGACATGCAGCTTTGAATAAACAAGTTTTCACCAACACTCAAATTGTCGTCAGAAGATAAATACATGATCGGAGCGAAGCAAAGGTGTCAATTTGAGTCAGCGACCTATGGACCGGCTCCCATGGCGGAAAACCGATTCATGCGACTTATCGAGAAGACTGACCAAGCTCATGCCAACTCTTGGGCCTTTGTTCACCCATCAAGAATTCGGGAGCCGCCCCAACTCGCGGGAATCGAAGGCAACGGTTTCGGAGCGTACTTCTCAAAGTGCTCCCATAACCAGGCTTGCGAAAAGCAAACGTGCACATATGAATCCACTTTCATGAAACCATTCGAAACTCGCATGTTCGCAACTAGGTGATCCAGATGCACATACGGGAACCAAGGAATAGCTTGCCAATGGGAAGAACTTCACCTTTTGCCAACTTCACAAACAATCACTAGCAACTCTGGTCTTATTTCCTTCTTGCCAACAAGTCATTGAAAATGTCTCTAGACAACCGAGAGAGCCAAAAATGCTGCAACATGAAGATCACTGCTTTTCTGTTTAGATTCCAGCTCGTCCGGAAACCATTGAGATATCCACCATCTGTAAAAGCACCTTTCATCCTCTTCCGGACGGAATCCTTCGACTTCGCAGTGGAGTCTTTTCGAGCGAAATCTCCCAGTGTTCGCAATTGTATCTTTTAACTTTTCTTTAATATCGCTTCCCCTTACTCATAATGATCATTTTATATTCTCGCAGGGAGCTCGCTTGTCTTATGCGATGTCTATGGACTATGAAAGAAAGCTTCTCAAGCTGAAAAATGAGAATGCCAAACTCACAAATAAGAATGTAAAAATTAAAGATGAGAATTCAACCAATTCTGGGTTGATTTTCAAGGCTCGAGAAAGAAACGAAGAACTCCTTGGTATGTGATTTTTATTCTTCTCCTTCTTCTATTTTTATGCGATAATTCGCACTCATCAATTTATTGTGTTCGCAGACCTTTATAACCTTTCTGATGAAGCAGCTAACCTTCCTGACGATGAAATCCTTTTAGAACATCTTAATTCCTCTTTAAATAATTATCCTATTCAAGGAATCGAGAACCTTAGTTTAGAAGAATTAACATTGAAGTACACGGATCTTAAAAAAAGTCTTAGGATTTCCTTGGGTGCATCTAATAACTTCAGACAACGTCTTCATGAGAGTAAAGAAACTATTCAAATCTTGGAGACAAAGAAGAATAAGCTTATAGATGAAAAAGATGATATTGCCATTAAGGGTGCGAAAGCATTAGGAAAATTCCAAGAATCAATTATTGAAGTTAAGATAGAATGTGATTTAGCTCTGAGCGAAAAGAAAGCTTTGATTGAAGAAAGAAACTTGATTCGTTCTCGACTTCTTATAAAAAGTGAAGCTGAATTTAGTTGGGCTGCTAGGGTTTTGGATAATGCTAGAAAGAATTTAGCTGTGAATATGATCCTTGAAGTTGAACATTCTTCCTTGGTTAAAGACAGTATTTCCAATTATGAAGGTTACTTATTATTCTTCAATACTTATTCATACTTTAAAAATAACATCTTATATTGTTTTAACTTTCTTGTGCATATTTCGCAGCGAATGAGAAGGATCAACTTGAGAAGATTAAAGTTTTAGAAACTCGCTTAGCTACAAAAGAAGAAGAATACTCTGCTCGCAACTTCAGGTATCAACAATTAAAAGAAAACTGTCCCCTTATGGTTTCAAACAACAAAAATGATGCTAATCGCGCTCGTATAGATGTTGTTAAGAAAGTCTGTTTAGAGAATAAAATTCCTCTCTCGAAGTATAAGTTTCCAGAGATTCCTGAAAATGTGCCTATTCCGGATATTATACTCAGTGATGAAGAAGGCGAAGATTCTGAAGAAGAAACTAACGATTCTGAAGCTGAGCAAGAAAATGAAGATTAATCCCTCATAAATTCTTTTGCTGTAAATTCTTCTTCCTTTTTGTATATCTTGAAAATATTAACTTTCATCCTTTTAATACAAATCTTCTTTTCTTCGCATTCATATATAAAATATTTCTTCGCATGTATATAAGACTATCAAATGGGGCAATTAATATTTCCTTTGCATTCCCATTCTTGCCTCTTGTTAATTGACGCATTTTGATAGGCCAAGTATGATTTATATCATTTATCTTAAATTTCTTCTAGTGCGAACATTTTCGGATTATCTTGAATAATTTTTCTCTTTTTCTGACTTTTTGTATGAAATAAATGTATTAGCTTACTTTTATTGAAATTCCTACAAAACAAATATTAGTTTATATAATCTTTCTTGTGAGGTCTTAATTTGCCTTCCTATGTAAAGGTCTTAACTTGCCTTTGTGCAACGAGATCGCAGGAGGTCTTCAGACTGGAGTGCATCGACCTATTGATCTCGTCTTATCTTTTTCTTGTATTATTTTCTCTTCAGGTTTATCGCATTAATATCACAAGCCTTAATACTCCTTCAGTAAAAAGTCTCATGATATTTACGTCTTTTGACACAATTCAGCTCCCTAATGGAGGGTGCCGTCCTTATCTTCCCCCTGGTTGCCCCTTCAAGGAAGCTTAACTCTACTGGGTTAAGGTTATGGCTCTTTCCATCCAGCATTTCAACAACCAGTTTATTTCGCAATATCACATTCCATTACCGATAAGGTTGATGGATACGAGACCACACCCTAAGTGGGGTATCTTCGGACCGAGTGCATCATAGTCAAGACTTGTCAAGAGTGGCAAGGTACGCTCCAGACACCCCGGGCACTCTTGACTCAACCGTGTACCTCGGCGCCCTGATCGAGTTTCTACACTCCTTGGGAGAGACTTTCTCACCTTAGGCTCTTAACTTAGACTGAAAATTTAAGGTACCTCTCCCATATGGGCATTATCGTTTAATCTCACCCCAAATCTACATAACTCAAGTTCCGGGGTGGGTGTTGCTTTCCCTTGAGTCATGCCTTCTAGGTTGTTCAGAATATGACGTGCGATAGGTCTTACTTTTTTGCCTCTTGCATTTATGCGAACTAGGTTATACGCCACATTCGGATTCCTAGTCTATCTAATAATAAATATCATTTTTGTTGCCTTACTTTAAGGTCTTATTTAAAGATTTCACTTTTCCATTTTTGACGTAATATCTCTTTATGAAATTAGAATTTTTCATTCTATTTCAAATATTTGAGTTTACACAATTATAGTATGTAGATTTACTTCGCATAGAGAAAAGCATGTGTATTCCTCACACTATTCATTTGTCTTCTTCAATTGTTGAACCTCCTTAAGTTCGCAGATGCTTTACAGAATATTAGCGCGCATAACTTTTTCAATCTCCTTAGTGCGAGAATTTTCGCATCCTTTATTTTTGTCTTGAAAACAAAACTTCGGCCTCTGCATTCATTCTTCTTATGTGGAAGTAATTTTTCTAATTCACTTAGTATTGTTATTTGCATAAGATTCAGCTTCAATATTCTGCTTATCTGTTTTTGCCACTTCATATACTGCGTCTACCATTAACTTCTCAGCTCATTGATTCTCTGCGACACGATGTTTCCAATTACTTCGCTTACTCTCTCTTTATTCGCACTTGTCAATGTCAATTTCTTGATAGTTTCAATTGTATCTCCTCTCAATTTCTTGGTGAAATGTGAAATGTAAAGCCACACCCAAGATATTGTGCGAGACCACGGTCTTTCAATTAGAGCATTGTAAGGTGACTCGACATCCACAACACAAAATACCATTTGTGTTGGAAAATTCTGAAGAAGAATTCTCATTGTCACCTCTCCTTTTGGTTTGTTCGCAGTTCCATTGAAGCCGTAAATTTTATATGTTGAAGGAACTAACTCATCATCTCTTACACCCATGACTTTGTATGTGGGATAAAAAAGAATGTCGACAGAACTTCCAGGATCTATAAGGATTCTATTTATGGCCCAAGTGTTTGCTTCATTTTCTTCTTCATCTTCTTCCTTTTGTTTCGGATTGATTCCTAATCTCACTACTAATGGACATTTATGCGATTCCCCTCCTCCTGGTGTTCTTCTGCACTAAATGAGATAGTTTGTTTTTGCCAATCCTTTAGTGGTGATATCTTCGCAAGGTTAAGAATTTCTCTTCCGTCAACATCTCTCGCTAACACCTTACTTAAGATATTATCATGTCCTCGATGTTTCTGAACGAATGCACAATTGAATTACAATATAAGAATTTATTTCACACCTACTTCAATCACAAATATATTTCTTTCTTTCTCTTTCGCATATGCATTTCCTTGCGGTGGTGGTGGTGGTGAATTCCTTTGTTGTTTTACTAAGAAATGATCCAGTTTTCCTTGTTCAATCATGCCTAATATGATTTTCCTCACATTTCTGTAGTTACTGTTGTGTGACCGTGAAATCTATGATAAACACAAAATCTTTGCTCCTCCTTCCTGGTGGGGGTTCATCTCCTACATTACGTGGTTCTGGAATATCTTTCATTAAGATGACAGCTTCCCATATCTTATCCACTGTTGTATTCAACTTTGGTAAATTTATCTGTTCCCACACTATTCTTCCAGTTCTTTTATTATAATGTGTTTGTGGACCTCCAGAACTTCCTGGTTGAGTCGTATCAGTATTTCCGCGATTTTGATGTTGCTTTTCAAATTCTGCTTGATCTGCGCTCCCCATGCCTACCAGTTTTGTTCAATTTCTGCAACATTCCTTCCTTACGATGTACTCGCAACAACATTTGCCAATCTTGGGAGTAAACTTGTATTTCCACCCTTCGCATCAGGTATTGCAACTGGGTATGACTCCATATCTCTTTGCTTTTCTTCAAGTTCTATGTACTCTTCTTGAAATTCGCGCAGTTTTGACATTGTTATTGTATCCTTTATCCGAAAAATTTGTGTATACAATAAATCTGTAGCGAAGAGAGCATTGATAAATGCAAGAATAAGGTGTCGCTCACCCACTCTTCTTCCAATTTCGCTACACATAGTTCTCCAGTGTGTTGTTAGATGACGCAAACTCTCATTTGTTCTTCTGCGAAGTCCAAATTCCGTCTCAATTCCTGGTCTTGACAAATTATTGCTAATATATTATCCTAAAAAGATGTTATATAAATGGTGAAATGATCCAATTGACTCCACAGGTAGCCCTTCGAACCATTTCAGAGATTCTCCTGCCAAGCTTGCAACAAAATACTTACACATTACTGCATCATTATTTTCCCATTGCAATAGAGATCGGGTGTAAGCTTTTACGTGTTGTATCGCACGGGCGCTTCCATCAAATATTCTAGTAAAAGCTGGTAAATTTCACTTAGATGGTATTACTGCTCTTTGGATTTGCTTTGTAAAGGGAGTTTTCCCAGCTTCTTCCACTGCCTCTTCTAGTTGTCTCCTTCCATCATTTCTTTTCGCAGTCATCATTTTTCTTAATTCCGCCATTTCTTTAAGAATTTGTTTACTGAAGCTTTGATCTAAATCCCCTCGCATAGATATTTTTAATCTCGCTTGCCTCAGTCTATTCTCATGATTATTTTGATGTATTGCTCCACGTATTTCATATTCTCCAGCTTCTTCCCTTCTTCTCCTATGCCTTTCAGTGTTCGTTTCAATCTGTGCTCTATCATACCTTTCCTCTGCATCTGTGCGATCATGTCGATACCTTGACATTTCTCTTTCTTGTGGTGTGATTCTTCCTTGTTCTGTTTCATCCATGCGATGATTTTCGCGCTGCCTTACGCGATTATCATGATTTTTTTGACACTGCCTCTTGCCATTCTGTCTCTTCAATGTCTTCCCTTCTTCTTTGTCTATCTCTTTCATCCCTCGCATGTGCAATTTCCCTTTCACGCTCATTCTGTTCTCTCAACATTTCCCTTCCATGCAGTATCATATGTCCTTGCCTCGGATCCTCTTCGTCTCCCTCAAAATTATTAGGTGTGCGAAGAAGTAACTCACGTGGATGTTCATATCGGTTAGTTCCCAAATGGATTAGATTTCGTCTTTCCCGTTGACCTTGTAAATCTTCCTGCGAATTTTCTTCAATTGCTTCCAAGCGATCTCTTTGCCTAGCATCTACGTGATTAGATTGACTTTATCTTGACATACTCCTTGTTGATCGTGATCTTGATTTTGTAGCACTTCTTGATCGCTATTATTGCAATTTAACATTCTGTTATCTTAAATCATCATTTTGACGTATCAAATTCGTACATTCTTCATCATCTCTTTGTCTTTCTGCAATTAATATTTGCCTAAGTTATGCAATTGTCATATTCTCATCATTTCCATCAATCCTTTCTGGAACTCCAGTTCTTTGTGTGTCTTCTTCAGTATAATTTGTTTGCGAAGTATGAACACTCACTCTATCATAATCAATATCATCATTTTGCTCTTGTACATGCTGAGATCTAATTGGAATTTCGTCTCTTTGATTTTCCTGTATTCCTTCTTCTTGTTGTTCAAGATTTGTAACTCTCCTTCTTTCGGCAATTCTATTACTCCTTCTAGCTGTTGTTCCTTGCTCAACAGTAGATCCAAGTCTCACCATTTTTAATTTCCAAATCTATTTTTTTTTTTCAAAGATTTTATGATTTTATTACCAGGATTTATCATCCAAACCTGTTTCTGGCGCCAAAAATGTAGTTGCAAGTTTCCTCACAACCACATCCCACTATAAATAATTCAATTCTCAAGTACTCATAGTGAACTCTTTGTTGATTGATTAATCTTTAAGAAGGTTTAAAAGATGGATACAAGTATTACAACAATCTTACTTGTTCATAGATTTACTTTCTCTCTCCTAATTTCTTGTCCAACACCTATTCTAAAGATCCTTCACAAGTAATGACCTCTCCCCTTTATATAGGATCTTACATAATGGATGACAGCTAAGAGATCCTTTATTTTCGGAATCCCTGCGTGATACACTCGCTCATGTATAATCACTCGTTCTTGCACAGATTACTCTATCGCACAGATCGTCACACTTTACTCGTGATTCTGCTGACATCATCAGATGCGTCATCTCAACTTTGCTATGTGCGATACTCCTCTCACATGTTACATAGTCTTCACTTCGCGTTACTCACTATCATGTGCGATATTCTACTCCTACAGTCTTGTTGCAGCATCATGGATTAATTAGAAAAAGTGATTAGAAAGTCACAAAACTTAATGGTTGACATTGTTTTGCACTATATTGCTCATTTCCTTCAACTTGGATCGAACCTTAAGAAGACAGATGCTGAACATAGGTGATGTTTAATGAATAAATTCTTTAACTGCAAACCTAACTTGTTTGATTTTATCTCTAATTTTACATATGAAAATGAGGCCCTCGCTATCACCTGCTATCACTCTTTTTGAGGATTCTGTCATTACAGCCCCGTCAGTTTCTCTAGTTCATGAAGCTTCTAACCATTCAATAGTACCCTCTGGAGGCTCAGGGATCTGCATATATTGTGGAGATTGTTCTTGATGACATGGTAGAGATTGTTATAGTTTGTTCATGGCTCTGCTATTCCTAGAGGTAGCGGTAGAGATTACTCTCCTCTGATGAGTAGTCGGCATGTCAAATCTCTACATTACAAGAGAGAAGAAATCAATTAAAATTAGTCATTAAGAATTAGATCTGAAAATTGTCTGATTTTAGTAGAACTTTGATACTTACACTACGGACCCACAAATGGGAGACATTCAATGAAAACCCAATTTCTGACTCCGCTCATACCAAATACCCAAATCCTCCCACTCTCTCCAGGGTATATCAAACACAAAATCCACACTCCATTTGTAACCCATCGATTTAGTGCTGATGGTGGTGCTGATGTGAACTTGTAGATACAGATTGCTAAGAGAAATATTTCAGAGTTAGTCCATACAGATTTCTAAGGGAAATATTGGGTGTTGTTGTTAGACCCTCCTTTTTCATAATATAAAACACCAAGAAGAGCAAGGTTTTGCATTCCAAACTATAATGATATCTTAATTTTAATCATTTGTGGATAAGTGTTTTCAAACCAAACTAGTAGGTATCATCTAATAAGAAAATGGATCTGATTTTTACTACAACTAAACAAAACGTAAATGGATGAATGAGTCTCGATGGTAATACCTAGTTAACCATCTCGACCTTAGTTGTCAATTACAAACTTAAATCACCAATTTGTTTATAATGTGAAAGATTTTAAATAAGTTATTTGACTTTATTTATGAATCACATTACAGTAACACACTTGTATAAGAATCGAATGAGACAGGCATGACAACCCGAGTGGGTTTCAGATATCATGTTTTTTACATTAAGCATTCAAACTATATACTCACTTTCAAGCTTCCGAATTATACTCAACAAGTATCTAATTCTACATGCAAAGCAGTACCAAACTTTTTAAGGGGTTTAGCCTAACACCAAAAACTGAGGCTTTTAAAAAAAATCTTATTATCTCATAGTAAAGGATAACATAGATGTTGTACATGAAAATATACAAATAAAAAAAAATGTAAAAGTAACTTTTGTATTAATTTGTTTCTTTTAAAGAATTTTCTATTTGATACAAGCTAGTATTTAGAGTTTGGAAGCAACTATATCGTTTTTTTCTAGTAGATGTCATCTGAAGCAATTATATATACCATATCTAACAATAACAAAGGTTTATTTTGTTTTATATTATATGTGATATACCACATGTATCATATATATAATTGTTGCGTAATCTTTGACTCTTTTAGTTTGATATGGAAATTCTACTATATAAAGGATGTGTTATTCTTAAGATGTATTGAGAGAAAAAAACTATTAAAGCTTCGCAGGATGATGAAAATTATGGATTACATACAATTATTAGCTAGAATGTTCTCCGACCAAAGGCTTTAATAAAACCACATTTAGTATCAAACAAGACATATGTTATGAAAATGTTATCATTATTAAAAATAAAACTAATCTTTATTTCGTAAGAGATGGAAGAGATGTGATGATCATTTTAAGGATTAGAAGTGTTGGTGGTAATTATACTCTATATAGTTCTGCAATATTTGGTAAATTCCAACCTATCATTGCTCGAACTTTCGGGTACTTAGTTGAGATATCACTAGCTAACCCTTTATTTTGATTTTTGATTAATTTTAGGAGAGTGGTGAGCTTTTAGCACGAGATTTAACATTTAAAAACACTGCTGGACCTGCAAATTTTAAAGTCTTTGCATTAAGAATTACAGCAAATTCAACAGCAGTTTACCATTGCAACATTAATGGGTACCAAGACACGGTGTATGTTCATCACTTAGACAATTCTTTAGAGAGTGCAACATTTCAGGAACCGTAAACTTCATATTGGCGATGCTGCGGTGGTCTTTCAATATTGTAATTTACAAGATAGGTTACTGATACAAGGAGTATACAATGTCGCCACAACATCTGGGATGAAAAATCCTGATGATAAGGGTGGAATTTCAATACGTAATTGCATTATTTTTGCATCCGGAGATTTGAAAAAGAATAATGTTACTGTAGAGACTTAATTAGGAAGGCCATGGAAGGCATGTGCGAGAACTGTTATAATGGAACATACTTAGATCATTTAATTCATCCTAAAGGTCAGATAAAATGAGAACGTAATTCAAGTCGTATGGATATATTAGGTATGGTGATTACAAAAATACCGGACCAGTGAATATACTTCATGTACTTTGATCTTTTTCATCTATAAAATGTTTTATTTACCAAAAAAAAAAAAGAATTATTGGCAATCCTATTATGCAATTGTGAATGATAAGTTACAAATAATCTTTGGGTACCTTTGTAGAAAATTTTATATTTCAGACAAAATTTATTTATTTTATGATTCAAAAAATTATTGATAAATTTTACAAATTTTCTAGAAAATCTCTTTCCACATGAAATTCCAGTGATTTATAATTCAAGACTGGTTTCTTTTTGTTCAAGCCAATTTTGTAGTAATTAATGATCCGTTTATTTAGTGTTCTCTTTGATCCGTGTAATATTTCTTATTTTTCATATGGTATTTAGGCTTGATAAAGGAAAATAAAAATAGCTAGACATGGTAGTCATTTTCGTCCCAGTGTAAGAGAGAGCACATGGACCAAACCCATATGTATGGTTCGTGTCTATTAGAAATTACAATTCCTTAATACAAACTAAACCATTGTAAACTTGGTTGTAACACTGGTGTCCCTAGGTGCCCTATTACTTGTATCTATCTATCATCGCGCCCCGAATTGTCATGTTGTCAAATTAAATTATCTATCGAAGGTTATCTATTTCAATTTATTGACGGAAAAATAGCAAGTTTGTGTTTATTTTTATATTTGTTGCATAACAAGGTATTAGCCCTTCTTGTATCTATCTATCTATCTATCTATCTATCTATCAATATTGCTAGCAAGTGTGTTTGTTATATTTGTAGTGTTTTTTTTTTCCTCGAGATTTTCTTTTTCTTTAGGAAATTTTCCCTGCTTTCAGTTGACTAGGTTTTCTATAGGTGACTAATAAATAACAAGTAATCCATTAGTTTTAGATGAAGAACGGATGAGTACCCAATACCAATCAAGAATTTGAGTACAAAAGAAATTAAACACTACCAATCGAAAACGGAAATCACAACTATTGAGATCAAATGCAAGGCATTACATAAAATTTTGAACTAAAGGGATAATTTTTGGAATACCATTCGAATCAAATATCAAACGCAGTTCCAAATCAAAAATCCGTTTAGCAAATGCGATTGAAAATAAAAACTAAAAACCCATTACTCTAAAAACATAAACCCATCATTTATCAGATTTAAACACCAAACTAATAAACACACTTATCAAAACCGAAGCTCTATAAGTTGAATAAATGTGATTTTATATGTCATCAAGCAAGGCCTAAAAGTCCATAACCGTAACTTCATACTCCGTAATCAACTTACATATTGGTTTGTATACCTAAAGTCAATGATTCGGTTGTTGAAAGACTCACTGAAGTTGATGGAGATGTGTGGAAATCTGGAACTATGGTCGTTTTTGTTTCTAGATAGACCACACGGTTAGTTCATATATATTGGTCCATCCAAACCCCAATTCATGTTATTTTCAAATGAAGCGGAGTAACAAAACCTTCAAGATGCTAGAGCGAATTGGCACCTGCACCAACTTCATGATCATTGAGGTTTCTCTTAAATTTGAAATTGCAAGCACCTTAACTAGAAATATATCCTTAACAGAAAAGGATTTATTCCTAATTTCTGGAAATCTATCGTTTATGAGTCACCAATACATTTATTTGTCCATAATTGTATGTGCATGCCATTATCCATTAAGAATCTATATTATTAGCCACCCACAAGTTTTGCTATCTCAAGCGTGTTGTCAATGTTAGTTGATCAAAATTATATATTGATTTCTAGTTTACTTAGTCAAGTCTCAGACTAGGTTAGAATTTGGTAGTTAAGTGACATCACCCTCGAAGACTGAATATTGACAAAGACATCTGAAGAATTTTATTAATCGTGCATGTGAAGACTAAACCATTCTATTTTACTCAATACCTTAACATTTTATCGTACGAGACTATGTCATATGACTTCTAGTAAATTTACAAAGAAGAAATTTTGAGTCAAGCTTATCTTGTTAAATATCTCGAAATATGATTCAAGCATAGATGTTCAAAGGGCCTTAAAAATATTATTTCAAAATAATTTATTGTTCAAGAATTAATTTTTGGATCTATTGAAAATTTTCCATGCAAATGATTTTATCATTTGAGAATGTTTTAAACATCCAAAAATAAAAAATTTAGAATTTCTGATATTTTGGCTGAAGGTAGGTTGGTGAACCACTCCGCAAACCACGGCTATCAGATTTTCAAAAATACAGGAAAGGTTGGCGAACCAGTTCACAAACCTCAAGTTTAGAATGGGACAATTCACGAACCATGGTTATCTGAAAATTTCATGTTGGTGTAAAAGGCTAGCAGTTGCCGAACCGATTCCATCTGAGTTCTCAAGTCGAATAGGGTTGTAGAACTGTAACACACGCCCTGACTCGGGAACTTGCCTTACGATTAACGAAACGTTTCACCAATTAATGGTCCTAGTAGAATTTAATAGGTGCTCAAAGAATTATTTTTTAAATAGGTTTAGCAATGCTATGACTCTCTTAAACACTTCTAAGACATCATTGATAACTGAAACACTTATGTATGTGTACCATAATTAAATTCTTAAGTGTTTAAATGAATATCGAAATTGCTTATAGTTCATAATGCACGGTTCTGTAATCAGACCATTGTGTATATTCTTCTATGTAGTTTTCAAGACAAATTTCTCACCTGCTTACTTGAAACCCTAATTAGAGATTCATTTAAACAGACAAAGTGTTTGCTTAATTGAATCTCAAGTTATCTTAGCTTGTTTGATATCTCAAGTTATCTTCACAAAGACTCACCAAAAGACGAGTATTTGTTTACTATGTTGAGTTGGAGGAAGCTAAATGCACCTAAGTACTCAACTCGTGCAAAGATGGCAAGAGATGTTTTGTATGTCCCAGTCACCAGTGTGGCATCCGAATCAATGTTTAGTGCTGGTGGTGAGTGCTTACAACACACAAAACTTCATTAGATCCATAGGTTGTTGAAGCATTGTTGTGCTTAAGGGATTGGTTGCCAGACTTCTTTTATGAAGGTTAACATTTATCTTCTTTTGCTTAAACTGTGTGTAGTTTCATTTGTTATTCTTCTTAGTTCTATCATTAATTACTTATGTAGTTATGTATCTTATTTGAATGTTGTTGACTTGTTGTAATGCAAATATGGAAATTAAAGAATGAAGACAAAAGAGTCAGAGACTTATCATACTTAGTGTGTCTAATCAATTCTTATAGCATTTGCTTTTATAATTCTTTTCATGTGTGTATGAATGTAAGAGACCTAACTACTTAAGAGTAATGTTTTTAAGACTGTTTATGTGTTTGAATGTGTGTTTAAAGACAATTTGGATGGTATGGTTGAGAAATAAAACTTAAATTCCACTTCTGAATTTTTTACAGGTTTTTTGTTAAAACCAAATATTATCGAATAACTATCCGATATCCGATAGCTCAACCTATCGGACTCGATATCTTGCTTTTAATATCCTATAAGATATTATCGGATATCGCATGCCAAACCTATCAAATACGGATTTCTAAATATCCCCTAGTGCACAAGGTATCTAAGTGGGCTGATTACTCGAACACGTCAGTACGTTACCCATCCACCTGTGGGCTGAATCCCGTGCCTATTCTCATGGGCCATTTAGCAGCGTTTATAAGGCGTAGGGTTTTCAGGAGCGTCTTTCACTTTCAGTATAAGATTACCCTAACTTATAAAAGCTAGCATCAGTTGCGGCGGCGTATAGCTTACGATCCTCCTACCTTTTTCCAACCACCATCTTCTTCATTGATTATCACCACCACCACCACTATTATCTTCAGTAGCACCACCATCACCAATTAATGAATTGGGGTTATAAATGGAATATGGTTTTGTGTCTCATATACCATGGAAAGATGTAGGTAAAATGATAGATCTGGATTATTATTTGGTATTAGCAGACTCGGAAATGGGGTTTTCATTAGGTGTATTCTTGATTTTCTTCGTAGCTGAGGGAGGTAGCAGAGGTATTACAAGACGAGAAGAGTAAGTATAAATAAGTACTCAAATCGAATTTTAATGACCTAATTTTAATCGATTCATCTCTTTCAATGCAGGCCTATGTAATTTTCTGGTCAACAAAACCATTTGTAAGTACTAATAAATTCACTCTCTTTGCGGAAAATTAGTCTTATGCAGGCACTAGTATTTGAATGTCCTACAACCACTAAATGAATAAGTTATTTGAGCTTTGGGTTTCAATATTTGTTACTGTTTGAGATTGAGGAGGTTTAGAGAATAAACATAAAAAATGATTCCAGGTTTTTCTGATTTAATTTCTGGAATGGCTACACAATTGTACTGGGCATCACTGCTTTGCATTAAATTGATTGACGGATTATGTTTGGGGCAGTGTCTTCAACACTTGCACAAGCTCTTGGAAGCGTTAACCCGGGAAATTATATCGACTTAATAGTAATTTCTTTTGTGAAGCTGACATCATCATCAAGAGAACTAGGACATCTAGGTCTAGAGAATAAACTTGAAAACATGTCTTTTTGGTCTAGAGATTAGGTGGAGTTTTATTGGTGACTTTCCAAAACTATTACTTTCGTGTATATGAGAACGTTTGCGGTGTTCTGGTAATGGATGATTAAGACTTCAGTTAGAGACCTGCCCAAATTGTTGCAACCAAAATGTACTCTATTTAAGATGGCCCTGCCAAACTATTCCGGATGCAACTGGATTTCCAACTAAATTTGCTTGTTCTGGTTACCCAATTATTTATCTTCTTGAAATTGTTCTGCAAACAAAATTTATATCATGACTTTATTATGTGCAGCAATGCTTGCAATCATGGAACACAATAGCTTCGAAATACCTTACAGATGATTCCTCCTAAAATTGTGGGGCTGAGAGAAAACAAGTGACATATTGAGATCAAAGTTCAGTTGGAAAAGGCTTAAAGACAGTGCTCGCGAAGCTGATGACCTAAAGATGAATAATCTTATTAAACCTCTAAGCCAATAGAGGCGGGTTAAAGTATATGTGATTTCTGCTCATCTCCCGAGTTCGTTTCAAATTTGGCTAAATTTGCATATAGTAACAAAATATTAGAGGTTCCACGGACAACGACATCTCCTCTTAGTAGTAAGTCATGTTTTTCTCGTTTTCATTGATTTTGTCTGAATTTTACTTGATTCTTGAGAGATTGGTTTGAGTATAGTTCGACTTGCTTAATATGTCTGAGTATGTACTAATGTAACTAGGTTGGACTTTAACGTCCACCTCGTACATATAATTATATGTATGTAGATCTTAATAAGTGGTTTTTTAATAATCATACGTACATGACACTTTCTTAAACATGAAATTCAAAGTGTGGCACTTTGTTAAAATCCCCAAAAATTTCCCACGACCCCAGTTCTTTTTAGCCTACAGATTGGGATATACTTCCTCGTCTCAGCATTAAAGACCTCACTGCAACAAGGGTCTGATATCTGATTCATTAATAACATAAATTGTATCTCTTATTACTCCCTTTTGTTGCATACATCGTTTTGATGCCTAGTGTAGTTTTACTCTCTTATTACTACTTGTCTTATTCTCACAGCTGAAAGACTATGGATGATCCTAAGTATTTTAAACCTGAGGTATGATGCTGTATATTTAATGGTCAGCTGTTTGATTATTTTGCAGACTACACTTTTTTTTTTTTGTCAAGTATGCTATACTAATCTCTCCTGAAATATGCAGGGATGAGGGATGTGACTCCATTCCAGCCGAAGTTCCTGAGGTATGAAAGCTAAAGAGGTACGTTGATTGCTCATAATATTACATTGATAATTATCTTATAGTCCTTCGTTGTAATTCTCTCTGTTTCTAAACATATGTCTCACTACATCAATTTATGTGCTGGATTTTGATCAGCCTGACTGAGATGACGAAGAAGAACTTGGAAGAGACTCCTTAAAGATCATGTATCATTAGATGGTTCCAGCTGGTCTTTTCACTTTAAGAGACTCCTTAAAGAAGCGGAAGTAAATCAACTAGCATCATTGGCCACTCTCCACCACTGCTCTCGGATCAACCGGACAGTAGAACTTGGAAGCCTACACCTATAGGTATGTTTTCGGTCAAATCCACCTACAACTCTCTGATGGAACAAATTCAATCCCCACTCATTCCTGATTACCCATACAAAACAATTTGGAATCCTCATGTCCCTCCAAAAATCAACCTATTCTTTTGGACCGCATCCCTTAACAAAATTACCACTCAAGACTCTCTCCAGCGAAGGAATTTTAAACTAGCCAGTCGATGCCCACTTTGTCTCTCTCAATGTGAATCCACTGAACACTTGCTCTTAAACTGTCAATTTGCTCGCAAGGTGTGGTCACTTATTCTCCCTAGCCATTTGCCTTGGATCCCTCCATCATCAGTTCTGCAGTTGGCACAAACTTGGTCAGGTAATGGCATCACAGGGCCTGCCAAACTGATTTGGGACTTGGTACCTGCCGCTGTTCTCTGGGCGATTTGGAATGAGCGTAATGCAAGGATTTTCCGGGAAAAATCTCAGTCATATTTTCAAGTAAGTGTCGATATCAAAGCGTCTCTTCTTGCATGGAGTTTAGCCTTCAAAAGAAATTTCGATTTCAGATTAGACTACTGCATCTTCTCCTGGGATAGCATTTTTCTTTAACTCACAGCTGTAGTATTATTGTTCCTTTCACTTCCAATCCATTATGATTGGAATGTATCCCCTTGTTGTCTCTTTTCACACTTGAGTTTTCCTTTTTGCTTGTAACTTTTGATTGTAATTTTTTCTCCTCTCTTTATTAAATCTCTTCTTTCTCGTTCCAAAAAAAAAAAAAAAAATGCTTCAATTTTGTAGAGTTTTCATTGTGGGCCCAACATAGAAGTTCACATTTGACTGATCCTAGAAAAGTCCTAGTTTGTTTCCAAGAGAAGGAGTTCTAAAAGTCATGATTTAATTATATGGCACATTTTACTGATCCTTGATTCTCACGGACTTGTACCGAACTTGAATATTGATTCTACAAAAGCTAAGTGTTGCTTTAGAATATTGATTCTATTGTAGTGGAATCAAGGTGCACCAAATGATATAGGTGCCTGGCTGTTCTTGAGCAGTAACAGACGTCGTGCATGAAATGTTTCAGTACAAACGAGTGAGAAATTTTTTCATTTTACTGTTCGGTATAGTCTTGCTACCGTGTAAGTCCACAAATTGTCACAACTTCAGCATTTTGAATTTTCTTGAACCATTTTTTTCATGAAGTGATAGCTAAAGTTATAATATGGGTCTTTTGGTCTATTGCGTGCAAAAAAACGGGGAGTGTTGCGGTAGAGTATATGCTCAAAAATAAGTTATTGTGTGTTGTTTTTCAGTTTTTTGGGTTTATTTTGGTTATGCGATCTGTAAAACTAAATCTTCCTCTAGGTGTTTATATACATTTTAGTATGATGTCTTCATTTCCACCTATATATGTTTAATTCTTACAAAGTCCCGAATCCATAGTACTACCAATGATATCAATGGACTCATTATCCTTTTCCCAAGATAAAATCAGCAGTTGCAGGAACCTTCAGCATCCTTCTGAATAAATTTCTTGGAGTTGCTCTTGGTCCAGTTTTCCCTCCAAGTTGTTTACAAAAATTGCAGACTTTTCATTTTACATGTACAGGAAATAACTTGTCAAAAAAAATATTTTACTAGCCGGTTGGCATATGCTTTCATATGGAATCAACTTTCTACACTATTCAACAGAAAATGAAGTGCTTTAATTCAGATAATGAAATTACATTAGCTTCCAACTCAAGGAGGGTGTTATAGTCTTTACAGAAAAAGAAAAAATGGACATAATTGTTGCAAGGGAAATTCATAATGGTAGTTACAGAGAGAAATTAATTGTCTTAACTGTACCCAGAAATATAAGCGACTATACTAGTAGCTCTGCATAAGCGACATAGTAGCTTTACCGTACCTGCAGGAAACATAGGGTACCAGAATAGTAGTGAAGTGATATCCAGACTAGCTCTGACCTCCATTTATCACATCTAGCAGTCACATTGATGACATACTAGTTGGTTTCCTAAAATCGTTACCAAAAATATGATAGTATTATCTTTGCAACTCTTTTAATACCATGATCACCATATTGGTTGCTCTTGGAGCAGCGTTTTTTTATGTCTGGCATTCCCCTGTTGAAGTTGAAAACAGAATAGGTGTATTAATAAACATTCAATTTACAGGAATCTATTGAGAGGAGAAAACATGCTTTTGAGATGAATAAGATGGAAACACAAGCAAAATTTGATGAAAATGTGACATACTTTAGAGAGGAAAATTTATAATGTTGTATTTCATTCATAACCCTGAATTGCAAAATAAATTTTACACATAATTTCAAGAGAAACCGAATGGAAGTGTGACACACTTTTGAGGTTTTCTTTCATAAATGGGGAATAGAACTAGATTTTTATAGGAACCCAACACTATAGGATGGTGCATCCAAAGTAGTAAGATTAAAATAGGATGGTGCAATTGACATTAGTGCGCACTGTGGCGACAATTTTTCACATGGCCTGGTTGGAAACATAAATCTCTGTGCATATCTCTAGTGTTACAAACAAATGCTATCGCAGTACTACTACTTGCTCTTCTCATATCTTTTACCCATCCAACATCCTAGCTAACTTTCAATGGATGCAGCATAAGCTTTTACAAGTTGTTCATTTAGGATAGACTCTGCTACAGGCTACTCACAGGATCCGGCAATGTAATGGAAATTAAGTGAAGCAATTAAAGTAATACTTCACGAATACAAAAAAAGTTCAGTCACTCTAGAGGTTATAACTAGACAGGAACTAGTTTAGAGTATGCCACCTGAATGATAAGACGAGCAGAGAAGAACTCCTCAGTTTGATTCAAATGCTTCGGAATGATGTCCTGATTAGAATCTAGCTGCAACCACATCTGAGTGCTCTAAGAAATGTCAGCTGGTGTGCCTTGTTGCCAACTGGTTCTTCAGGATCAAACATCTTCATATCCTCTCAAATGAAGCTAAAATACACAAAATACAGTTGAATAAGACTAAACCCAGCCCTCCAACCCATAAAACCGATAAATTCACTAGCTAAGAAGCCACTGTATATAGTAATTTAAAAATAAATTGTACGATTCCATGTCACCAATCTCACTCTTCAAACTTGAAAACAGACTGAATCAAGAAAATTTCACAATTCAGCTACACAGGGCAGCTCATTACTACTAAAACTTCACGTAGCATTAACCTTGAGTTAATCTTAGCCAAAGCTTAAGTACATAACTAGACCTTAAACCAGACCTTAAGCAGGATTATTACCAACTCAGCTTCACTTAAGTGAATCCGGGTTTGCTCCTAAACCATTAAAATAAAATAAAAATAATAATATATATATACCCTTCTAACGGAGTATCACTATTGCATAAGAACCAATCATTGTCGTTATTGAATAAGAAGTGATATAATGCACAGGGTAAAAGTTTCATATTGCTACCGAAGCGCCAGAATTGAGCTGAACGAGGAAGTTAGAAGCAGCTCTTCAAGGATCATTTAAATGCTACACAAGGGGTGAATGGCCATCTCAGCTGGAGGATTAATGACCCAGATTGGCTGCGCTCTGCAGTCTTTTAGGTTAAGAACTCAAAGCTTCTTTCCTTCTTGCCTTCCTGGAGGTCCTCTACAAATTGCATTGGATCTTTCAATTGTGCTCTTCTCTACTCAGCTCCTCTTGATAACCTGCCATATATCCTAGAAGATATGGAAACAGTAATGATATTAGTACACAAAAGATATAAAATCCTAAATGTACAACCAGAAAAGTGAATAGTATTTTACCAATGTAGTATTTATTTTGAAGCTTGCATCCCATGGTTTTATGCATCTCTGCACCAAATAAAAGTCATGATTCCAAAAAGATGTAGATGGTTTCCATGATATCATTGTACAAAAAAGTATGCAAAGGGTGGCAATAGAAGCAAATAAATTTAGTTAGAAAACACAGTTGCATCCTAAACACTACAGTAGTCGGACGCAACATAGTTTGTAGAGCCCTCCTGAAGACAATACATCTTAAGTAACCCTTAACAATCCAAGACTTTAGACAAATTCCTTCACACTAAGGACTACCTAAATGACATTTTTTTATTCTCTAAACCAAAATTAATGTCAAAAAAAAAAAAAAAAATTACTTGTAACCAAATTATACAACACTATCACGACTAATTTGACAGTTTAACTTTAAAATCTTACAAATGCTCTCTTATACTTCTTCTCCACCATGAATTCGCTTTCTGAGCTGCAGTTTATCTGTCTTTCGCTAGAGGCGGCGGGAGGGGAGAGGTGGCGCTGAGATTACTCCACCCCAAATCTCTACATAAGAAGAAATCAATTAAAATTAGTCATTAGAATCAAATTTGAAAACCGGAGGATTTTAGTAGTACTTTGATACTTACTCTTCTAATTTAACAACTACTTTTTCCTCTAATGAAATGAAGACCCCATCAAATACATCAGCAGAATCAGTTGTATGAAAACCCAATTTCCGAATCCGCTCAAACCAAATACCCAAATCAGACCATTTTCTCTTCCTCTCTCCATGGTATATTAAACACAAAACCCAAATCAGACCACTCATAACCCATTGGTGATGCTGGTGGTACTGAAGATAATTGTGGTGGTGGTGGCGGCGATGGTTAATGGAGGAGTGCAGGAGGAAGGACTATAGCGATGCGCCGCCGTAAACTGGTAGGACTGCTCGATCTGGTTTTTTTTTATAAGGTGTTAATCTCAACAAACCCTAACACCTTATATCGGAACACTAAATGGCCCATGAGACGAGACGAGGCACGGCATCAGCACTACATGGGGGTTCTACGTTCTAGGCACAACATATAGCCCGTGCCAATAATCTTAGGCTCAAAACAAAATTCCTACAGAATTCTTAGTAACAACATTCAGGTACATGAATGAGTCAAGTGACATTCATCGATATCCTAGGGACGTCCGCGACAATTAAATTTGACATTCACAGAATTATTCTGCAAGAATGTGCTTGGAAGATGCCCTTGGTCTAGTTCTTCCTCAAAGTTGTTTATAGAAATTGCGAATGTTTTTATTCGCCCGTTGGTATGTTCGACGCATAGGATTTCAAGTGCTTGCAAGTGGAATCAAATTTATACATTATTCACCAGAAAGGGAAACAAATGGTGTTCCGATTCATGTAATGCAATAACATTTGCTTATAACGCTACCGGCTTTACAACAAAAAGAAAAATTAGACATAATTTTTTAGAGGAAAATTCGTAATCGTAGCTATTCCAGAGACAAAATTAGACATTGGTTTCCCATATGCTTTCTGCCAATGTACACGAAGGAAACATATAGGCGACTATAATAGTAGCTTTATAGTTCATGGAGGCGATATAACCACATCTTTACAGTACCCGGAGGAAATATGAGCACCTATAATGATAGTAAAATGGCAATATAGCTTGGCAATATAAACTACCTCCTATAACAGTGAAGTTATTTGGGTTCCTTCAATGGCTCCTCAACCATGGCCTTGGTCTTTGAACAGAATGCACCAGAGAAATTGGGTGCGTCTTTCTCCTTGAATCCGACACCTGATCCTTCTGGGTGTTCAGTACAATACACAGCCAGTAACAAAGTTCATCGTCAGCAATCTTAGCAGTAATGTTGGCTTTCATGGTCTAAGTTCTGCACTTCTGTGATCCTCGCACCAGTCAATGTTGATCCACAAGTCACACCTGCGGAATCGAAACATGAGTAGACTTGACCTCCATAAAAACCTACGAGAGAAAACTCCCCTATTCTTTTGCAGGGGTTCTTTTCCCTCTACCTAGATTTTCATTACTTGATTCCCCATTCCAACTAATTTCAGCTGGTAACACATTGATTTTTGATCTTAAACTTTCAAGAAGTTTGGTAGCATAATACTAATAAACAGAGATCTGGTTTCTCAAGAAACATTCAAGAAGTTTGCCAATGATATCATCCTACACCTACCGTGCCAGTTACTAATTGTCTAATCCTTCACCAATATTGACACAGCTGAGAAATAGTTCTTGATATACAGATAACTAACGTTATTCCTTGATCTAAATTATGAAATTAATACCACTTCATGGTTTCTACATCTACAGTATTCTTACACAAGGAAATTCTCCTTCGAACCAACCTCAAGAATCTGGAATTACACTGTCTTGCTGAAACCATTCACTTGCATTTTATAGTAGTGATTCACCCAAGGAGAAACAAAAAAACTTAGTTTCTCGACTCTATAACACTGCATTGATTTTTGAAGTTCAAAAGCAGATGTTCTAAACTGCTGAGGGATGAATAAGATCTCTTTAACTAGTCAATCAGTTGTGATCAGGGATCTTGATTATCCTCCCTCCTTCACTCTAAATTTTAATCTGAATATCTCATGCACCTTTGGATGGCTAGCTGCCCAAACTAAAAATGTAAGTTACCCACACTGACCGAGCGTCATTCACAGCTTGGGCTACCAAACTCACTGAAAGAGTGGTTATCTAGTTAAAGCCTTAAAGGGAGTGCATGGCATGGATTGTAAGCAATACTAGATTATCCTTCATTGAGACTCTGCATTTTGTTGTTATCCCAACAGTCAAGTGTATAGTTTTCTTCGGACATCCTAAATCAGATAAATGTCACTGGTTTGATGTGAAGAAGCTATCTTAACAAGAACGACCTCAGATCAAAAGAATATACACATATACAAAGACCAATTAAAATTTGTAAATTGTTCAAACTATCATTTGGTAGCAACTGACAAGTTTTTGAATGCCTCCGTCATGGAGTGCTCGAAAAGTATAAATAGTACAACATGAACACAAACTATTGGAAGCAGAACTAACCTTTTTAGCTTGTTCTTCTTTAATCTTAGCTAGACGTACTTTGTCCGTTGTAATTTCTACTTTCTTTCGCATGTGTTCCAAAGCTTCAAATTAATTTGTTAAAGAAGATAACAGCTTTAACAGTGGCGGTGGATTGTCTTAACTGTACCCAGAAATATAAGCGACTATACTAGTAGCTTCAAATTAATTTGTTAAGCTTCAAATTACTTTCTCCGTTGTAATTTCTACTTTCTTTCGTACTTTCTCCGTTTTAATTGTCTTAACTGTACCCAGAAATATAAGCGACTATACTAGTAGCTTTGCATAAGCGACATAGTAGCTTTACCGTACCTGCAGGAAACATAGGGTACCAAAATAGTAGTGAAGTGATATCCAAACCAGTTCTGAGTCTCTGACCTCCATTTATCACATCTAGCAGTAACGTTCATGACATACTAGTCGGTTTCCTAAAATCGTTACCACAAAAAATAATAGTGTTGTCTTCGCAACTCTTTTCATTCCATGATCACCAATATTGGTTGCTTTTGGAGCAGCATTTAATAAGATCATCATTCCTTTTTTTTATCTGGCATTCACCTGTTGGAAACAGAACAGGCGTATTAATTACAGGAATCAGGAATCTATTGACTGGAGAAAAAATGCTTTTGAGATGAATAAGATGGAAATACAGACAAAAATTATAACCCTGAATTGCAAAATAAATTTTACACATAATCTCAAGAGAAACCTAATGAAAAACTTACGCATAATTTCAAGACAAACCGAATGGAAGTGTGACATACTTTCGAGAATAGTGCTAGATTTTTATAGGAACCTAACACTAACGAACAAGCCAGTAAATTTAGATCTAGACTCATGGCAGTGCATCCAAAGTAGTAAGATTAAAGTAGGTATGTATGGTGCAATCTGACATTAGTGCGCACTGCGACAATTTTTCACATAGCCTGGTTGCAACATCCTGGCTAACTTTCAATGGATGCAGTATAAGCTATTACAAGTTGTTCATTCATTTAGGATAGACTCGCTACAGGCTATTCACAGGATCCAGCAATGTAATGGCAATAATTAAGTGAAATTCACTAGCGAAGAAGCTACTGTAGATAGTACTTTAAAAATAAATTGTAGGATTCCATTTCACCAATCTCACTCTTCAAACTTAAAAACAGACTGAATCCAGAAAATTTCACAATTCAATCCATTCACCGGAGTAAAATCTGAATTGAAAACTTTAAGATTACAAAAAGTGTTCATAAATTGTTACTACCACTTGCTTAGTTGGAAGCTGTTAGGAAGCACTGGGCAAAGACTCCGACCCTATGGTAACAAATTAATTTCACTGATCATACTTTCAACATAATCCAGTTCTCCGTGCATCGCTGAAAGTAGCAATACAACGTGTACATAGTCACGCATTTGGATTTTAGACCTAGGTTTTTGACTCAGACGTCTAGCTTCTCTTTCCATTTATACCTAGAAAATAGACCGTGCCATGTTTCTCTTTAGCGTTGTTCACTATGAGAAACAGGGACAACTCAATATACAGGGCAGCTCATTACTACTAAAACTTAATGTAGCATTAATCTTAGTCAAAGCTTAAGTACATAACTAGACCTTAAACCAGACATCAGTTAGGATTATTACCATGCCAGCTTAACTTAAGCCAAGTGAATCCTGATTTGCTGCTAAACCATAAAAAATCAACAATTTTTAGACCCTCCTAACAATGTATCACTATTGCATAAGAACCAGTCAGAACTACAGATCCTCATCGTTATTGCATAAGAACTTATATAATGCACAGGGTAAAAGTTTAATATTGTTACCGTAATGCCTTGAAGAGCCAAAATTGAGCTGAATGAGGAAGTTAGAAGCGGCTCTTCAAGGATCATTTAAATGCTACCCGAGGGGTGAATGGCCATCTTAGCTGGAGGATTAATGACCCAGAATGGCTGCTCTCTGTCTGTTAGGTTGAGAACTCAAAGCTTCGTTCCTTCTTGGAGGTCCTATACAAATTGCATTGGATCTTTCAATTGCGCCCTTCTCTACTCAGCTCCTCTTGATAACCAGCCACATATCCTAGAATATATGAAAACCGTTATGATTCTAAGACACAATAACGCATAGGATATCAAACACCCTGCAATTGGTGCCTTGGAACGTAGAAATCTTTACAAAATTAAAAGTTTCACAATTGCAATCAGAGATGCGCCAAGGGTGTAAATATACCTGAAAGTTTTCAATTACTACTTACTTATCAGAGAAAGTTCATCCATTATGCCATCAGCATCAGAAGCACCGTCTTTCAGCTTTTCCAACTAAAAATTGGTGTAATTAGGTCACTTGCTTTCTCTCATCATCGCAATTTTAGGAAGAATCATGTGTAAGGTATTCTGAAGCTTGCATTCCATGGTTTTATGCATCTCTGCACTAAATAAAACCATGATTTCAGGAAGACATAGATGGTTTGCAATGATATCATTGAAGAAAAAAGCTGCTCTCTTATTCTTCTCTCTACCAGGAATTCGCTTTCTGAGCTGCCGCCGTCTTTCCTTAGACGTAGCCTTAAAAATCACTCCCCTCTGATGAGTAGTCGGCTACCACGAATTTCCAAGCCAATTCTCTACCTAAGAAGAAATCAATTAAAAAGAATTAAATTTAAAAACTGACTGATTTTAGTAGTAATTTGATACTTACTCAAGTGATATTAGCGTTACTTTCCCCTCAGATGAAATGAAGACCCCATCAAATACATCGGTGGTTCCAAATTATGAAAACCCAATTTCCTCAAACCAAATACCCCCAAATAAGGCAATTTTCTCTTCCATGGTATATGAAACACAAAACCCAAATTACATTCATAACCCATTGGTGATGCTGGTGGTGGTAGTGGTTGATGGAGGAAGGCAGGAGGAGAACTATAG
>JAJJWW010004794.1:0-16443 GCA_023531295.1 Papaver armeniacum
CTAATTATGATCTTGGTCAGGGGAGGTAACGCAAATTATCCCAGAAGAATATGTGAAATATACACTTGTTAGAGGAGTGTGAACAGATTTGGACTCGTAACAAAAAGAGTAATGTTTTTCTTACGAACCATCTCGGGTAGTGTGGGATCTTAGTTTTATGATTTTTTTTTTTTTTGGATAAAGATAAAAGTGATTCCTTTTTTCTTATTGGTTCAGAAAAATTTATTTAAAATTAATAATTAAAAAATTAGTCAAAAAGATAACATGGAGTTCATTCCCAAGGTCTAAATAAGACTTTCTCTAAGACCTTCATATTTATTTTCACACCCTTCCTATTTTATAGAACTGTTAGAGATGAATTTAATCTAAATGAGAGTCTAAAATCTTGTGTCAAAAGAAAATAAAACTCTCATCCTCTCTGTTGGAGATGCTCTAAATAGATTGTTTTATGAAGTAAATTTAGGAAGTTTTTTTTATTGTTTTTTACGTATTTTTTGTCATGTACACACGATTGAATTCCAATTCTTGAATGATCTGAAAAAATCAAAATGGTGGAACAGATTCACATATTTATTTGTGCTACAATTTTGATGAAACAATGATCCAATTCTTTGTAAAACGTTAGGAGAACATATCGTTAAGGGTCCTCGTGGTCACATTATACCTGGACTTCCATCGACTCTCACCTAATGGGTTGATAATGTTCACATTTAATCAATGATCACCATTTAATCATACTGGAATCGACGAATAAAAGGCACGAAAAATTATGTTTTTTTTTTTTTTTAGGAGAAAGGTTTAAGTTCATTAAACCGAAGAAAAAAAAAAGAGTAAAAGTGCCTAAGCATTCTAGAGGGAAGGAAATAGCCAACACATAATACAAGAAAAAAAATTAAACGAACCCAAAACAACAATAGATTCTCCATGGGACGAAGGGTTATTACTAGATCACCGCTGCTACGGTGGGAAGGGCCGACCGAAAAAAATTCGAAACACCGTTGTGCGCAATGGTGTTATAAGGCTAAAATTGATATGCATTCAATTTTATAGAGTTAAATTTTCCCATTTTACGATCTTTGTACAAGCCAGACTATTTGATTCTCATGTGTTATGTATCCTTTTTTTTTTTTTTTTTTTTTGAAGCATATATGTATATACCCCATGCATGTATCCTTTGCTTACTGCACTAATTTCCTATGTGACATGATCCTTCATGGTGCTTATGTTAACACATGCATCATCTTGATCTCAATGGAGACAAAAAATTTAGCGAAACAACATAGAGATGTTTAGTCCAAGAACTGCATCAGATACAACCGATTTCAGGAGGGCAGTGGTTGTAGTCCAACCACCTTGAGATCAGCTAGAATATATTAAATAAACATAAAAGATCCAATGAGACATAAGTTTAATTCACTAATGAGTGTAGAAGAGATTCTTGGCAGAATCTATGGTGGAAGATTCTGCGTTCTCCAATTCTAACACCTCGTGATCTTAATTACATCAATCTTCTATGGAAGGGCTTGAATTTGGCCTTTTAAAATTTGGTGACTTCTTCTGAAACCCAATGAGGATCAAAGATATCACTCACAAAACCAATAATGATGACTATTTCTAAATTTATTTTAGCAACTTGTTTTACGTACCTCGACTTTTCACTGCAACCGAAATGCGGAAGGATGAGAATTATGCTTCTTTTCATCAATACTCATCCAGTTTATGATTCATCATAGGAGCTTATTTTTTTCTGTTTCTGGTTTTGGTAAACTTCGACATGGGTTTCATTTCAAGCGGCTTGGTTGCTGTTATTGTTGTTGTTTTTGTTATCGTGTTGCAGGAGCTCTTCAAATCTTCTAAGAACATCACTGAATGATTCTGTCAAACTACCAAATCAAAACTCAATGTCTTCTTCGGATTTACCAACGTAAGCTCACTATCTGCACCATCAGGATATATAAAATCATCATGATTCATGTATCAATACATCCGAATATGAATGCTTAATATTAGAACCACATAATAAGTATTATAAATAGGAGAAAAAATTTTGTCGGTTTTTTCCTAAACTATATGTTGTCATTAGACGATCATTATGCGAATAGAAGTGACAGAAACACCGAGAAAGAATAGAATGGTTATTTAGTAAGACGATACTTATAAAGATACTTTCTGAAAAACTGTTTACTCACATGAAAATTGAAGTACCTGAGACTTCTGAAAAATAATAATGACATTAGTATGGTACAGTTCTTACACACGGTACTTGACTCACAACCAACATCAAAGTCTTCATGGAACTCGGCTTAATATTAACTGGATATATTTTTTCATAGTTTTCAAGAACTCCTCACCTGATCATTCAGGGGACAGGAAGTCCCATTTGCGAAGCTACGACAACAACCAAAAGATTCTAAGGAATCCATATTAATAGTCATCAAGTCATGAAGCTGCCAGATTTATCAATGGAGCTTGATTGGGGTACAATTGATTCTCTTGATATCTGCCACATATCCATTGTCAAACGTTTCAAAATATAAACAATTTAGATTAACCTTCTACATTACCTAAATACGATAGTCCATCTGAAACAATACTTAACAACTGAAACAATAGATATTGGATTGACTTCCAGTTTGGTATATATACCACTAAGTTACCCACATGGAAAATTTTAATATAATTAAGAGAATTCTATGGCATACATTATCAAAGAAACAAAAACGTCATCTGAAACCCCAATATTAATTTGTTTAGCTTGGCCTCAATGAAGGAACTAAAGTCTAAAATTTGTTTCAGTACAAAAAGAGAATATAATTCCTGATCCCTAAGAGTGTCGTCTTTGTTTTGTAAAACAGATAGTGCTTGAGATTTCGAAAGTAAAAAAACGAGCTCACCATTATTGTAAAAGCAGCTGACTACACCCCACAATGTTACATGTTTTCTCATAAAAAATTCAGTGAAACGTCTTTAAGAACACAAAATGAAAATCACTGGTAAAGGTCCTTTGAATCAACTAACACACATTTAAAGATCACAAAATTAAGATATTGGTTAAGGTCACTATCAATTAACTAAATGGCGCAAAAAGGTTTACCTCATCTTAAAGTTTCAAAAACATCAATAAGCAAAATGAGGGAGCACCGAAAACAATTGGGTGAACTGAATTTAGCTAAAGAAGATATAAGGTTTCTTCTCGAAAAACTAATGAATGAGAAATTCTTTCGACAGTCCTCATAAACGTTCAAACCTCTCGAAATCCCAAGTTTCTGCAACTGTTTTACTGTGAGCTCATTGAATCATTTAAATCATCAAAAGTTGCAGGCTCTGGCGAACTGTTCAGGTATTCACTATAAGCAACCATACGCATTTTTACTGTATAGATCATAGTAAGGACTGTATATTATTCTCCTAATGTTTGACTTAATTGGTAAAAATGTACGGATAGTTTGCACCTGCACTCGGTCACCTACCTTTTGAAGTTTGCAGGTAACCTGTGATGCCATTGCTTTGTCTGTTTGGGCAGCTACAGGCATTTAAATTAAATATCAGATGATCGATCAAAATTTATTGAACCATAATTTACTGAAACTCTAGGACAACTTAAACCCCCACTTTTTTTTTTAATTTTCAAAGAAAAAGAAGAAGCAGGTGACCTTAAAACCGATTTAATTGGTTGTCTGATATTAGCAGTAGAATATCATCATTTGACACTGAAAAGTTCTACTGTATGTCGAATCAAGACATAAATCAAAAAAGGGGAGTTGAAACCGAATAAACTAAACATAGCAGTTGACAGGGATTTTCAGAGGTGGAACCTATAGCTAATGGATAAAAAAAAAAAAAACTGTTAATCGATAGAACTAAACATAAGTGAAAACCCAAATGCAAAAAGGGAAAATTGTTTCTATTCATCAACGAAAGAATAAATCGAGAGGCAACAAACTTTGATAGAAAATTTAAACGGGAGGAGAGAGAAGGAAATACTTAGTCTACTAACTTGCAAAGTGGTATGTAATGTGCAAGCTGTGTTTAGATATCCAACTAACAAACTTGCTAGTACATGAGGTTTTCTCCTGTAGAAATCTGCAATGACTGTATAATTATTAACAAACAAAAGTGTAAGCAGATAATGGTGACTATAAAATTAAAACAAAGAGTAAGTCATTTATTTTTCTCAGTCTACGTAATGTTGGCAATGCTGATTACCCATGTTGTCATAACCTGATTAAATTGATTTGACTGCTGTAATATTTCGAGGAGCATACCTGAATAAACTGTGCCCCCATTGGATCTTTTTTCTGGATTCGCCACTGGAAGTGATTACATACTGAGAACACATTAACATTAGCTTTAGATTGCACCGATTTCTCCCAAACGTTGGACGTTTCCTGACGGTTTTTAAGAACCCACCACATCTGCATTCAAACATGGAAAAAGTTAGGAAATCCCAAGATCAGTTGTCAAGAAAACATATCCAAATTAGTGTATAACCTATTAATTAAATTAGCAAGAGAAGAAATTAAAGTGCAAATGAATAATCTTTTAGGAAATGGATAGTCATGATCAGAGTCAGCGAGTTAACTTTGTTACCAAAAACTGCACCACTATGCAAAAGACGAAGCCCAAAAAGAGATTCTATGAAGATTGAGAGTAAAGAAAGAGATTACACCTTCTCTGTGTCGATTTGTGATATTTAGGGAAATATGCATTCTAAAATCTCACATTTTCATAACAAATCAGACTTTTGTTTTTAAACACTAAATTATATTCTACCAAAAATAAAAGATTACCAACCCAAATTGGAGTGGAACAGAGACGTGAATTCAATTCTCCAATCTAATTCTTTCAGACGTCACATTCATTTCCGTCTCCCGTTATGAAGAATTCTGAATCTAGTAAATTAGATATGAGAATCTAATCAACAGAAAAAATGATAGAATAAGAACAGAAAACCATTCCGTGGAAACGGTCGACTGTAACCCAAGAGTCTCACTTCGATTAAGAAAGTTAAGAAAAAGAAACCTACATGCTCAACGGGAACCAATTTTGATTTCGATTTGGATGAGACTCTTCCATTAAACTAGACTAGATTTTATACCCGTGCTACGCCGGGCGGACCCCAAAATCATCCACGCACCGGGCGGACCCCAAAATCATCCATCATCATTTTTTTCGTCGTGTATAGCGTTTTTCGATGTGGCTTGCCTCGTCCCTGTCGCGATGGCGTCAAAATCCATGTTTTTAATACTGTGATGCATGGCTTGCCTCATTCCGCCGTGTATGGCGCCGGGCAGCGGGTACCGCATCATCCTGCCATGCTGCATTGACAAGGTGTGTCGACATCGCCACGTCCAAATCTCCAGGCATGCTTAAGGAATTGGACGTGAGACGGCTCGACTTCGCCGCCCGACGCTAGGGGATTTGGTGGCTCGGCTTCGCCTTGCCCTGTTGCTTAGGATTTGGATTTTTGATTTAAGGTGTGGCTGGGCGATTGATGCATTTCTGATTTCATATGTGAAATGAAGGATTTTTTCTTTTGGATAATCACTGATTAATATCATTGTCCAAATGCATACTAATAAGTTCGTAATTGAACGCAAATGATAAACCACCGACATGGATCATACACAATAATATTCTGATTGGTCAATATACAAAACGCACTAATATTTTAGTAAACTATCGTCTAGTAGTCCTTCAAATTGAGGAAAAGTATCCATACACATTCAATGTAATAGTAGCTTAATACTACCATTATTTCAGAAGAATACAAAAAATATTATGGAAAAGCCAAGTCTTTTCAGGAAACATGGTAGTTGAAAGTTGATCTAGATTTACTTGTTAATGTCCTGAAGGAGCAGCCTTCATTGTCTTTGACATCAATGAAGAAACTTTAGATAGCGATAATACTTAAAGAATTGTTCTCATATAGAGAACATAAGGGGATACCTTAGTGAGTGATAACACCCGAACGCTGCCTGTCACCTTCACCGCCAACACAAAAATGGATCCCCGAAAGTCTTTTTAGGTACTATAAAATCACATTAATCATTGCAAATACATTACCTTAGAAAGAGAGAGTCAACTTACAAACACAACTATATAACCACACCCACCTCCACCTTATCTTTATGTTGACATACATTATGTGGCTACTGATTGAACTTGCAACTACTGCCAACTCTCATGCCCATAAGTAGCTAGGATTAGCAGCAAGGCAAATGACACCAGCAAAAAGAGTGTCCTCTACTGGTATGATTTGAATCACACATCAAGTCTGAAACATGTAAACACACAACTTATAGGAGCATAAATAGAAAAACAAACAAATTACTTTCACCCGAACACAAATCTATTAACCCCAAGCATACGCGACACTATAGTACAGCTACTAAAGCTAGTCGAAGAAAATATTGTAAAGGTCCCATTAATACCTACCATCCATATAGCAACAGCAGTGCCGGGTTTTACGCCATATCCGACACTGCACAAAAACAAACAAAACTAAAAACAATCGATTGCAAATTAATACAATTACAGATTCATCACCAGGTTTGGTAATTTTATAAGGATTTTTTTTTTTGGATGATCACTAAGCATCAACCGCATGTTAATAAGTTTGTAATTAAACCCAAATGATTATAGGTGGCACTTTGAAGACAACTGTTATGCCTCTTTTTAAAGTCTTCAAATACATAGTAGCAAATATAGAAATCAATCAAGATTCCTAAAAGCCTGGACCTGAAATGTAATTTGTGACAGGGAACCGTAAGCTGTGAATGTAAACACTTAAAATCTATGAAACAATCTCAGCTATCGTAAACAGTGACGTATTAAACATTATAGTCAAGGAGAAGAAAAACGTAATCTCATTTTTTTAGTCATGATTTAGATACAAACATTCAGTTGAGACAAATTAAAATCTATAAAGGAGAACAGGGTATAATGCATCTTTGCTGGTGTTTTTCCTAGTCATTATTAGAGAGACAAAGATGGGAGTAAGATCGCATTTTCGTACAATAGATTAGCCACCATGTGGGGAGCACAAAGATTTATCCTACTCAGGAAAAAAAGAAGGAAAAAAGAAATGAGAGCATAATACGCTCTTATACTTTTAGAAATATGCGATTAATATATACCTAAAAACAAAGTTGTTTAAGTCCCCACTAACCACATAGGTGAAGTTTTCCTTAATGTATGTGTTAAATGTGGGTATATAAAGTCACAGTAAAACATTTGGGGAAGATTTTTGCCAATATGGAAAATGCAAACCAACCACAGAATCATGTAATCAATTATAACAGTAAAACCGAACTATGGTGGTAGGGAAGGTTGTCATAGCTATCAGAATCTAACCAATGGTAAGAATGACATACCTCGTTTGTGGTGCTGTTTGTAAGCCAGAAGTGGGAATGGTACCCAAAGAACCCATCAAGTAGCAAAGAGGTGACAGCTAAGAAGACCATCACTAAACCTAAACAACAACAAAAAATCCAGTATGAGTTTCAAATTTGACAAAGGAAAGAAAAAAAAATCAAAATAGATAAGATAACTATTCGCAGTTGATTGTATCCTTCAGTTGTAATTGCTTAGGTCTTCCTAATCTTTTTCAATTGCTGCATCCTAAGAGTCATGCAACCTCTTTTGCCAACCTAGCTTCTTTCTCAGGGAATACACAGCTGCCTATATGCAAAATACCCAGGTAACAAACCATACAATGAGAATCCTAACCAAAAAATCTAATGTGTTCTAGAAGTGATTCAATCTTAACCCACTGTACGACCTTGACTTTACAGGTGATCTATTCGGCCATTAAGGATTTACCTGTGCACCCCACCCCAGTTAAAAACTACCTACAATTTCCACCAAAGTGAAGGATGATGGAGAAAATAACATAAAAATCAGTGCGGCATCACCAAAGTGAAGGATAATGAAAATGAGTACTACAATACTTTACGCTGCCGTAAAATTAGAAGATTGTAGACAAACGATAAAAATAAAAGTGAGAAATAGAAATGAATTAATCACCTTAATTCAGCGAATGGTATACACTGCCATCATGAACTTCTTCTTTTAATGTTAAAAGTTCTATGAGTTTTATAAAGCACCAGTTCCCTCACCTGCAACTGACTTCACGAATTTCATGCTACTGCCATGGAACCATACCATAAAAAGAGAAACATGGATTTGAGAAAGAACTAATATTGAGTGATAGCATGTGCAAATATACTTTGTAATTCGTGCAAAAAAAAAATAATATTGAGTGATAGCTTGTGCAAAAAAAAAAATTAAAAACCATAAAAAGAGAAAGAATTAATATTGAGTGATAGCATGTGCAAAAAAAAAAAAAAAAACCTAATTTCTAGATATACATTATGTGTCAACTTCTGCAATGATCTCTTTCATCATTTTTTATATCACCAGTATGGGAATTTGCTAAACCTTGTTCCAATTCATCCATTGTGATTTTCCTAAAATTGAAATATAGACAAAACTTTGGCACATACGAAATGTTTAAAGTATATAGTGGAACTAAGAAATGGAAAACCTTCACGGGTAAGAAGGTTTTTACAATGTCTTCTTTCTCCATTCCATTCCCTTCAACAGTACGTAGTGCAGCTAGCCTGATAGACACAATTTAATTACTTCCATTATGAAAACAAAAATCTTGTGCTACCAAGAGGAAAATAGATTATCACACACCCATAATCAGCCAAAACTTTACCAATGCTGCAAAGATAACTAATGACTTGTCATCTGGATATAAAGATAATAAAAACATGTATGAAAAACATGTATAGTGGCAAAAACTGCTAACCCCACTATCTCTGAATCAGACGTCACCAGCTCCACTGCATAAAACATCTGCAACAGGACTTCAACTCCTTCCCAGCACAACCAACCACACACACTTGTCTTCTCCATTCATAACAATATCTACAGATCCTAACATTCATCTACTCAATTCAATAAATAACTAAAATGTAGAAATGTGTTATCTACAGATCCTAACATTCATCTACTCAACTCATCTCTGACCCATTCATTCTACAACACAATCAACCTATTTCTCCCATTGCGGAAACAACACCTTCAATCAACACTCATCACCTCCACATAACCTACAACAAATGCAGATGTGAACATCCAAATTAATCGAACAGTTTTCTAAAATCAAAATAGACACCCTAAAAAGCAAAATAGAACCTATAAAATCCATGTATATAAGCAAAAGCTCTTCAATTAGTTCCTACAATCAAAAAACAACAATGATTAGAATTTTAGACTTATGTAGGAAGGAGATTATACAAAAACAGTTCTGCTTTCGACCTTTTGTATTGGATCTACAATAAATGTTCTGCAAACACTAACCTTGTTGTTAGAAGGATTCTTCGTGCTACTGATACTCTAGCTGTGATGGCTTTTTGTAAGTTAAACCGTGAATTCATGAATGATAAAAAAACTAAAAAGAAAAATTAAAACCCAATTTCTATCTCACGCTCATGTTTAACTCTTCATTATAAGAACACGATCGAATAAGAAAACTGAGTTTACCTAGTTTTCTTCTCCACCAATACGACATCAGACACTCCTCTCTCACTTACACTGCAAACAGAAAAAATAAACTTGTCATTAAAAAAAAAACAAAATCGAAATCTAAATCATGAACAAATAAGAAAACTGCAACGAAATCAAAATAGAAATCTGAGAGAGGGTTTTGAGGTAACACAAAAAGGGATAACACATCTGATGGTGCGACTATAGAGAAGAAACTGAAGCAGGAGCAGTGAAAAGGGATTTTTCCTTGTCTAATTGATCTGAGAAAAAACGACGCCTGAAGGAGATAAAAAACCTTAAAGAGATAAAGTGTGAAATCGGCGGTGGTGAAAGAGAGATGTTTTATTCCACCTTTTTTTTCCTCCGTGAAAGCGTTATTTCCGATGCTGTTTTTTAACCGAAACTGTTATTTAGTGTTACATTCATATAATGAGGAAAAGTGGAATGAAGAATTTTCAAAGGGGGCGGGGACGCTCACCCAAAGGTGGATTTTATCACCGCGCGACGTGGGGCCTTATATGACTTAGGGGTTTAAAGGGTTTGATGACCGTTGCCACGGTGGAATGGCCGACCGTTGACGCAAAACTAAATTTTGTACTTAAAATTTATTAAATTTTGTACTTACAATTTAGTTCCGCCATAATGGCATCAAGTACAGACACCGTCGGTCCAACAAACGGCACAGGGGGGAGGTAAAAAAAAGAAATAGGTGAGCTAGCCGAGTCAGCTGATCTGACTCGGTCTGATTGATTTATGAACTTGGAACCGGTTTTTATTTTATCACACAAATAAAAACCATAAAAAACATCAAGACTGCAGCATAAAAGACCACCTTGTATAAAATTTTATGACCTGTTGTTTACCATAGAAATGGTCGGAAAGAAATTCCATCACTATTTACACAGGTCAACGTAGACCCTATGTGGTGATAATTGTTGCCACCTACTCTTTTGATAAGGACATGAGAACCAGTTAGTCCTTGTCCGCGGCCAGGAGCTGGAGGTGATAATGAAGGCTGAGTAGCAACCATGTCATTTACTGTGTGAACTCTAGGATGAAATGAAGCCACAATATCATAAGTAATGGGACTATAAGCAAGCGATATACATACTCCTTGATTTTCCAATCCAGGAACCACGATTGGCCTTTCTCCAGGAATATCAGTTTTCCACACACACAAGGGCCAATGGAAGAAGCAGTTAGGACTGATCTGCCACCATTATGAAGAGGGGAGTTGTCTGGAAGAGAATGTATCGTATGAATAGGGTGAGAGGTGAGACCGTTCATGGACTCCACAGGTCCCGATGTTTGGCGCATGTCAAACAACAATAACATTCCATTCTGTGACAATTATCAACAAAATAAAAGACCAAGAAGGTTAACACTAATTCCACCTTTGCATAAGCTTGAGAAATTGGTAGATACACAGACCTGCAGTCCAGCGTACATGTGGTTTAGCAGAAATGTCCATTGCATTCATACCAGACAACTCCAATCAAGGAAAAAGAAATGTCCTAATCCTGGACGATAGCAAATGAAGTAGTGGACACAGACTGTGATGTTACCAAAATCATAGACTGCAGCTTCTTTATGGATGCCTTTGTCTTGTCCAATTTAGCTTCTCCACCTCCCCTGTATTCCGAAGATTGCAACGTAGGAAGCTTCTTGTCATGCTCAGTATTTTCCCCTTCTCAAGCCTAAAAATCAAGCAACACATATAAGCAACCTCTAAAACTAAAACCATTGACTCTAGCTTACACAAACCCTGAATTATGCGAAGTAAAATTAAGAAGTTACGATGAATTCAATGTTCAATATCTTAGTGGTTCTCAATTTCGTGTCACAAACAAACAGTACAATCATACATACCTTAACTTACTGGTATAGCTTCTTCTCCCAAGCCAAGAGTTGCTCCAGAAGTGACTCTTCAGACCTTTTTCCACGAGAGCACCAGTATCCAATCAATACTTAATCTCCAATGGAGGTTTCGACATCCAGCTTGAACTCAAATTTGTCAAAGAATATTTGAATGATACACTGTTAATTTTTGTTCAGCAAAAAATGAAACGTCCATCAATTCTAAAGCAAAATAAACTTAATGTCAGTCACAGACAAACCCCATCTTCAGATTCTTCTTCCCTGTAGCATTCAGAACCAAACATCTCCAACTGCATTTGCACCTGCAACTTCAGTGCCACCAATTCGCTTGAACCATTATCATCTTAGGCCGATACACTGAAGAAGCAACCACTTCAATCACCATTCTTAGCACATTCCCCTATAGCTCCCAACCATCACCTGCAAGTCAGGTTCAATACCAGACTCAACTGCAGCTGCACAAATTCCACCAGAACCCATGACCTACAACTGCTACCAACACAAGCATGCAACATGAGCACTGTCACATCCATCACAAAACCATCGAATCTGCAGCACCATCTTGCCTTCACCTTATCCTCCAACCACAGCATAAGTCTCAACTGATTATTCTTGCTAGCATCACCAGAATCACCACCAACTCAGTTCAAAACCACAAGCTCATTCATTCTGTGCATCTGTTCTACTGCCTTAGTTTTGTAAAAACACATGGCTCCTTCAAGAACCCAAAGCAAAAATGAACAACCAAATATGGAAGAAGACAAATTTAACAGTTAACCCTAAAATGAAAATTAAGGGATTTGATTTCTAAGTTTCAACTGAAATTTAAAACGAAGAATCGAATCCAATTAAGGGTTGATGAAACAGATTAAGGGTTTCATCAACACATACCCATAATTAACTCTTCAACCCATAGTTTTATAAAAATTGAAAAATCGAATTGAAAGCAGATATTTACAGTTGATGAAACTCATACCGTTAATGGCGATTTTATGGTAGTGGTGTAGAAAGCAGAGGAAGAAGTTGGTGATGGTGGTGGTAGTTCAATCAATTCACCCAATTTTGAATTTAGGGTTATAGGTTAGAGAAGATTGAATATTCAATCAACCAAACCCAAACTCTGTACTCTAAAGTCGAAATTGAGTAAAGATTAATGGAGATTTAGGGTGTAAAATTGATGAAGATGAAACTGGATTTCGATTTCTTGACGAAGTAGCAGGGTCTGAGAGAGATTTCGATGAAACTGCTGCTGTTCGAGAAAGAATAGATAGAGATGGGAAGAAGAAGAAAAAGGGAGGAAAAACAAAAAAAATTGGAGGTGGCCGGGATTCGACCACAGGACCCCTATCCGTATTCCTTATTTTAGTTATTTTCATTTTACAGAAACGTCCTCGACATTATTAATCATTTATGTTTGTTTAGAGAAGGAAAAAAATAAAGAGGGGCAAAGGAGGTTCTTTATTAACCAAATCCAACCTTTTTGCTAAATTGAAAAAAAAAGTCACGTCCCATCGACACAAAGTCACCATATATAGTCTCCCGTCATTTCTGGCCGTCCTAATAAGTGATAAGGTCTCAAGAGCCTTTATCTAACGCTAAAAATATTGAATAAGAGGAAGTGTATGGGAAATTCAGGCTCTGATATCATCGAGGTCATTTCGACTAACTTGTGAAAATCTTGCGCTGAAGAACCAAAAGGCTGATGTAATAGAGGATTCTGTAACAGAAGAGATAAATATAGGGGAATAAATGAGCAACTGAAATCGCAGAGGATAAGGGATTTATTAGCCTTACATGGGCATAAATAAAGCGTGCCACTGGATTATATCTGATATGGCAAGGAAGGTAAGATCAGAGCCGCTGGTTAGGAAAACCAATGTATCCTGGCCGTCCCGTGACACACCAAACACCCCGTTATGTAAGCATTGATATCATTGTTATAAAAAGGTATGGACTTTGTCTCCATGATGACTAAGGCTATTTGATCTTTTTTGATTTACCTTTAATATAGACCCGATCCGAAGGTCGTGAAGCTCCGATGGAGTAATATTAGACGGCTCGGAAGACTCATGGTCCCAATTTGTTTCGTATAAAATACTTTCACGGCTTTCACCTTCTTAAAAGTTTACCCCAGATGGGATGCACTAGGCAATCGTGAACAAAGTGCTTAATCCAATTCATGGCTCTTGAACTTTATCACATCCTTGATAACGGTAATATATAGTCGGGCCGTGATAGTTGTTGTTTAAATGTTATGCTTTCCCTACTTGGTCTTGGTGTTTATGGGGTGTATTTTGATTCACATGTTGTACTCTCATTTTAGTTTAGGTTGGTTCTTCAAGTAGGGTTAAAGTGTAAATTGAGTCCATGGACTCTACATGTTGATGGCTAGAGAAACATGTATAGATCAATGTTTTGGATCATTCACTCATAAATTAAATACATATAGTGTAACATATCCGCTGTGCTCCTTACTCACCCGAGGTTACAAGGTTTTAATGTTTTCAGCTTAATCTTAACTTTACTTTAATCGATACTAAGAAAATTATTGCTTTCCTAATTTTTTTATACTTTCATATTTATGTGTTCATTTGCTTCTGAGAATCACAGGCTCGCAACGTCTATGGGTCTCATGAAAAGGACGAAGTTGTAGCATTGTAAAAAATGTAAATGAATAAGCATAAGAGACTCTAAGATAAAGAGACTATAATTTCTCTCATATTCAAGTAGTTACGTATAAAGAAGTTGGAGGGGCAAAGAGAAGGATTTGGGAGTTGTGAGACTAAGGTGTGATGGTAAGGAAACGACATTAAGGTCAGAATTCAAGAAAAAGAAGGAGATTGTGGTTATATACAAAAGTTATCAAAATATTGTTAAAACGTAAGACCAAAGATTCCTAATGTACGTAATTTTATTATGCTTAAATTTTAGCTACGTTTTTACTCGTGATTGTTCTCTTGCTCTTAATTTTGGCGGCTACCTCTACAACGGCAATCATAGAAAGCCTTCTCTTTATTGAAGTCTTTCAAATTTAATTTATCCAAAGGATATGTATTTTTCCTCTAAACAATTATTCTCAACCTGCTTAATGTGGCTATTTTAAATGGAGAAGTAATGGTGGGAGATGCAAAGACATGTCAATCATGGTGTTTTTCCGACTATATGTTTAGTAACTCTCATTAGCAGTATGCACTTCCCATTGTATGCTGATATCTCTACATACATCGTTCGAATATTAATACATACTATGTTGTCTATGGTCATCTACAACTAAAAAATATAAGATTTATGTTCAAAATCCTTCGATCCGAAGGCTGTGAAGCTCCTGATGGAGTAGTCATAAGATTCGCTGGGAAGACTTCCATGGTCCCAATTTGCTTCCGTATGTTACTTACGGTTTCACCGTTGGAAAGTTTACCCTAGATGGATGCACTCAGGAATCGAACAAGGTGCTTTTCTAATCCACCATGGTCCTGAACTTATCATGTCTCGATAATGGCTATAATAGTCAGCATGGATAGTTGTTGTTTAAATGTTATGTTTTTCCCCTATTGGTGTTGCAAGCTTATGGGGTGTATTTTGATTCACATGTTGTACTCTATTTTAGTTTAGGTTGGTTCTTCAAGTAGGGTTAAAGCAGAAATTGAGTCCATGACTCCATGTTGATGACTAGGAGAAACATATACAGATCAATGTTTTGGATCATTCAGCTCATAGCCAGAAATATTATAGTAGAACATATCTGCTTGGTGCTCCTTACTCACCTGAGGTTACAAGGTTTTGTCGTTTCAGTTAATCTTAACTTTACTTTAATTGCTACGAAGAAAAATTATTGTTTCCTAATTTTTATACTTTCATCTTTGGCAGGTTCATTTGCTTCGAGAACTAATAGGGCTCGTAACGTCTATGGGTCTCGATGAAAAGGACGAGTTGTAGCATTGTAAAAAAGAGAAATGAATAAGCATAAGAGACTCTAAGATAAAGAGACCATAATTTCCTCTGTTATTGAAGTACTTACAGGATAAAGAAGTTGGAGGTGCAGTAGAAGGATTTGAGAGTTGTGAGACGGAAGGTGTGATGGTAAGGAACGACATTAAGGTCAGTAAATTCAAGGAAAAGAATGAGACAGGGTTATATACAAAGTTATCAAAATATTGTTAAAACGAAGACTCGAGATTCCTAATGTGTAACAGAATTTTATTATGCTTAAGTTTCTAGCTACGTTTTTACCAGATTGTTCTCTTCGTTCTTAATTTTGGCGAAGCACCGGACAACGGCAATCATGGTAAGCTTTATTGAAGTCTTTCAAATTTAATTTATCCAGTGATATGTATTTTTCCTTAAACAATTATCTTGAACCAGCTTAATGGTGGCTATTTTAAATGGGGAGAGAAGTGGTGGAGATGCAAAGACATGTCAATCATGGTAAGATTTTCCGACTCTATGTTTAGTAACTTCATTAGCGTAGGCAGACTTCCCATTGGAAGGATATCTCTACATACATCGTTCGAATATTAATACATACTACAATGTCTATGGTCATCTACAACTAAAAATTTATAAGATTTACGTTCAAAAATTTTCGATCCGAAGGTCAGGAAGCTCCGGATTGAGTAGTCATTAGACGGTCGGGAAGACTCATGGTCCCAATTTGTTTCCAGTATAAAATACTTTCACGGTTTCACTCGCTTAAAAGTTTACCCTAGATGGGATGCACTAGGGAATCGTGAACAAGGTGCTTAATCCAATTCATGGCTCTTGAACTTTATCACATCCTTGATAATGGTTATAAATAGTCGATCGATGATAGTTGTTGTTTAAATTTTATGCTTTTCCCCTATTGGTCTTGCAAGCTTATGGGGTGTATTTTGATTCACATGTTGTACTCTATTTTAGTTTAGGTTGGTTATTCAAGTAGGGTTAAAGCGAAGATTGAGTCCATGACTCCATGTTGATGACTAGGAGAAACATATACAGATCAATGTTTTGGATCATTCAAATTTAGCC
>JAJJWW010004795.1:0-36437 GCA_023531295.1 Papaver armeniacum
CCCAAATTTTGTTTTTACTTGAGAAATGTCATTTTTTTGGTGGGGACTAGAATAATTCGGTAGTTAATAAGGCTTCCGATTATAGAGTTGCCCCAAATTTCTTTCTTGCCAAATCACCAATTTTGGGTATTTAGGAGCTACTATAATCGGTAGTCTAGTGAGGTTATTTTACCTACCGTTGTTATAAAGGAGATACAGCTTGGCACAAAATTAATATAATCGGTAGTAATATAGCTACTAAGCTTCCGATTGCGTTATTATAATCGGGGAACAAAATAGCTTCCGATTGTGTAAGGGCATTAACGTATTCTCCGCGTTTTTGGACATCCCTTAACGTTGTATATGGGTTGGGAATAAAAAAGTCGCCCCTAATTCTTTCGGGGTCGCCCCTAAAAGTGCCAGGAGAAAATAATTTCTTGTTTGATCCATAAAGAAAATTGCATTAATTAAAAAAAGGAAAAAATTGGATATCGTGTTGGGTAAAAATACCTGGCGAGATTGGGGTATACCCAATTTCACAAAATATAGGCATTATGAAGTAAAACCAAGCCACCCCTTAACCTTGTATTTTCTAAAATGGCTAACGCTTCTTAATAATGAGTTAGCACTCAATTTAATAAAATGATTAGATTAGTTAAATTAGTTAGATTAGTTAGTTGATTTATAAGTTGGGTTTTAGAAATAATTTAGAGAGAAGTAGAATGAATTAGTAGAGGAAGTTTTTTTTGTTTTGGGGGAGAAGTTAAGGTTTTTGAGAAATTTGTGATATGAGTGATTCAAATCCTCGATTTTGGAAGGGGGGAGTCTTCTAACTTTCCTCCTACATATGAGTACTTGTATGATGATCTATACCGAGACCATGATCAAATGGATTACATGCATGACCCCACTTTTATTTTCCTCAAACTCATGATGGGTATGGAAATGATGAATATGTTGAGCCAAATCGTTGAATCGAATGACCAAGAAGAAGAGAATGGAGGTGGGCAATCGTGCAGACAAACTACGTGGTGAAGATTTTTGATTTTTCCATGCAAAAATGATGGATTTTGGTTTTCTTGATTTTGCTTCCCGTGGTCGGGCAAGGTCGACGCTTGTCGATCATGCCAGCCACCAAACACGCCGGCGTGGTTTGTAAGTGAACAACGTCTTTGAATTTTCACGAGCAGATTCGTATCGGCGGGGTAGAAAATTGACACCATGCCGAGCATTCGCTTTTACAACACAGATCGTTACTTGAAAATGCTTAAGCCTTTTCAAGTTTTCAACCTTGCCGACTCTCTCGTTCTTTTGTTAAATGTTTCTTACGTGTCGGTTTGTTTTGTTGTCGCGGGGTTTTATATCATCGACCTTATAAATTTGGTAATACATATCAACTAACTTTTGATGTTTTGTAGATTGTTGCATTGAGTAGATGTGGATCAGCCTCAAGCTCGAGAAAATTAGGGGTCGATACTTGCACATTACGCTAATGATTTGGAATGGAAGGAAAAAGGCATGCATGATCCAATTGGATTGTCGAGAAAGCCAAAGAAGATGTGCGTTCTAGTGAAAAACACCCAACAAAAAGATACAGCGGTTTGAAATGGTATGTGAGTGTTATGGGTTTTCGGGAGGAAAGTCAAGAGAAAGGGTTATGTGTATGATAAGAAGACGACTAGGGTGTACAAGACGAAGTCAAAGAAGTGTGGATGCCCATTCAAGATTATTTTTTGGAGGAACAAAGAAACCGGCAACGTGTGGAGAATGAGTAGAGTTGATGTTGGTTGGCATAACCATAAAGATCCTAAACTCTTGGGCATTGTCAAGTTGCCAAGTTGAAACATGAGGATTCGAACAAAGTGAGAACAAGTTGGGAATTAAACCAAGTAATCTCCCTAAGTAGTTCCAAGAGGGATGACGCGTAACTTGATCGATCGTCGTAAGCGTCAAAATAATTTCACTTTCTTACTCACTAAATATAAAATGAAGTACAAGGTAAGGAAGAGTTCGTTTCCCTGAGAGAGGCAATTGTTGTTATGCTATTTTCAGTTTCTAAGGTAACAAAGGATTTTTGTTGTTTTAAAGGAAATACTAAAGTAATAATAAAATAAAGGTAAAATATTTGGAATAATCAATAGAGAGAAGATATTGGTCATGGATAGTATCATTCACAAACATGTATTTTCATCAATGATTAGAATTGGTATTTTAATCTCTCTTTTACTAAAAGTCCTAGGATACCTTGATCGCAAGTATATTCCGCTAATTCCCTGATTTCATCACAACCACATTAAAAAATACATATGTGAATTCTTCCTAGAAAGCAACCTAAAGTAAAAGCACAATTAGATTTAACTCCTCAAAGCAATGAGTTCTATGGGAATAAGACTAATCCAGGCAATCAACGTGTTAAACACTAACTAATTTAAAGCAGGTTATGATTCATATGCAATTATAAAGATGTATCACTACAAAGTAATAACTTTCCACACTATGCTACTTAGAATCATGGATAAACAACTATTTCGTATTGAAAACCCTAATCTAGCAATAAGATGAAAGTAAATCAATTGATTAGGACTAAACCAAACAAACAATCAAATCATATGACAACATTATTAATGAATCATAAACAATAAAATATTGAGATAAAACTAATTCATTGAATCATATAACATGTTGAGAAATCAACTTTATCCCATAACCAATAATAATTGTTTAGCTATTCATAGTTATGGAGTTCATCATAAAAATATCAATTATGGTTTTCGCCATTTTCATGAAGGGACGCCCAAGTAGCAATGGAAGAGACGAGTCCGGTGAACCTTCATCCATCTCTAACACACAAAAGTCACTGAAATACAAGTTGATTAACTCCGCACCAGAACATCCTACGACAATACCCATTGGGTAGACATTAGAAGCGATCGGCTAATTGCAATACAATTTGACCTTTTGAGAGAGGACCAAGATCAAGTGAATTATACATTTATACTTTGTGCATAACATTAACGGATGCACCTAATCCAACGCAGCTTTGTTAAATGTTGTGTTACCAATTGTGGCCAGGAATGTCAAAACTACAGGGATCCTTGCATTTAAGTGGGAGTTTGTGTTGTAAGATTGCGAAGCATTATCCCCCACTAAGCACTTCATTACCTTTGAGCCTTTGCTTATTGGTACACAAGTCCTTCAACACATTTGCATACTTTGGAACTTGCTTAATAGCATCAATGAGTGGTATGTTCACATGGATCTTCTTTAGAACGTCTAAAATCTCCTTTTAATTCCGCCTTCTTAGAACTTGCAAATCTATGAGGAAAAGGTAAAGGAGGAACGAAAGGAAAACAGAGTTTTAGAGTTAGGAATAGGTACCTCGGTTTGGGAGAATCCTCATTCTTCTCCTCCAAAAACGAGGTTCCTTTGGTGTTTCCACCTTGCCCGATCAAGAACCCGGGTTGCACAAGTTTGTGTACCACTTCTCGCGTAATAGCATTGACACCCTCTTTTGGGTTAATAGGTTGAGAAGGGAGTTTCCACTATTTTGTGCCTTCAATTGGTTCAACTCAATAGCCATGGGCCCATTTGTGTTTGCCCAACTCCTTGATAGCGCTCTTAGTTTTCTTGACTTTCTTTAAACATGGTGGAAATGCCTTGCATCATTGTTTGAAGCTTTGGAATCAATAGAACCTTGATTTTGCATTGATTGTTGTGCTTGTGGTTCTTGCTGAAATTGTTGTTGTTGGGTTGAAATCCCACTCGGTTTGTGAAGGTAGGTTGTTGAACCGCACCTTGCTTGTTGGCTAGCTAAAAGTGGGGTGATCTCTCCATCCCTGGATTGTAAGTGTTAGGTAGAGATCATCACGTCTTTGTTGATTTGGAAAGACCATTGACAGCTTGCTGGAGCCCTCATAAGCTTGGAGAGGAAGACTTGGTATAACCAGTGGCTGACTTGTTGCATCATTGCTGACATGTTACCCATTTGTTGGCCAAAGTTCCTCAACCTCGCTCCCATTCACTCTGCCAGAAGCACATCCAGAACCTGACTCAAGAATTGTTGGGTTTTGCTGCCATATTTTCAATCAACTCTCAGCTTACACCGTTTTGCTAACTAGTGCACCACCACCCGGCGTCAATAAGATTCCTATCATGACGGGAGTCCTTCATGCAGAAGTATTGGATGATCATAGTCATTTTGAATTGTGGTGGTGAGGAAGCTTTCCACTAATCTCTTTGAATCGTTTCCAACATTCATATAAGGATTCTCCCACGTTTTGCTTCATCCACAAATATCCTTTGCTAATTTGAGTAGCCTTTGATGCGGGAAAATATCTCTCTAAATAGAGTTTCTTCAAACCCGTTCATGTTGTAATCATAAACAATAAAAATATTGAGACAAAACTAATTCATTGAATCAGCAACATGTTGAGAAATCAACTTTATCCCATAACCAATAATAATTGTTTAGCTACTCATAGTTATGGAGTTCATCATAAAAATATTAATCAAAAGAAGAAGATGAACAAAATCAAACCAGAAGCGTAAACAAATCATTTCTCCCAGTTCAAGAATAATAATGTGATATCAAAGTTGTAGAAGACTTTCCTTTAAATAGCTCTCTTGTTTCCAAAATTAGGTCTAATCTCAAAGGTCCAATAGATAGAAGTCCACCCGAGCCCATATGTGAGAAAAACCCATGTAGAAAAAATATTCCCCCAGCTGTCCCGCTGAAAACTGGGATTATGGCTTTAAAAAATATCTCGGTGACCAGAGCAAAGTCCACGTCCAGGTCACCGGTCAACGAGTCGGCGCTCGGTCCAGTCAACTCGGGTCAAGTTAGTGAGTCAAACTAGGGTAAAGGTACCAGTCAGGATGACTCCAACCTCGGTGATGTCATTGAGTTAATCGGCCTAGTGCCGGTCAGGCTTTGAGTCAGTGCGAGTTAGGGCTTCTTCGTGACTTGTTCTAGGCATAGCCATTTTGCATAGGCTAGGGCATTGCCGCATAATGATAGCACATCGTAACTTCATTCCAGCCATGATGGCGTTTGCAGATCCTTCACTTCGTCAGGTTGTAACACGCTCAGTTCAACCCCGATTCTTATGCAATATCACATCCACCAGTCTTATCCCAAATCCACTGCATTCTCATCTGCTGCTCAGCTCTTGAGTTTTCTGCAACAATCAACCTTTGTACCCATCCACTGTAATCTCATGACTCTTCCTATAAGCTTCATTTGCAGGTTTGCAATGTAACATGCCTGCAACACTTATTCATTTCCTTGACCAAGCAATCGAATACATGAACTTCAAGACTGAGACTCTCCTCTTTGAGTCTTCATACCAACCTCGCATCAAATCTGCTGTCTAACTCATTGCGGCACAACATCTAAACTTCACATTAACGGCTGATAGTTAAGCCATTTCATCTCAGACTAGAGTTCCTTCCATCTGTTTGTAGCTGGAACTCCCAGTTCAGCACCCAGCAAACAGAAGCTAAATTGCGCCGCAATTCAGTTCACCACCACTTTCATCATATGAGAACCACCACTAGCTAGAGCACCGGTTCAAAGGCACCATTTTCAATGCACCTACAACAAATACAACTCACTCACTTGCATCATTTCCTTGCCTTATCTTCAATTCAATACATATTTTTGTTGCCTCATAATCAACAACAAAGATAACGCCACCGATTCAATTCATTTCCACACCTGCAATATGAGCTCACAAACATCCATGGTAAATAACATCTCCCACCTAACTTTACTTTCCTCAAACCCATTTGCGCAATAACCAACAATAGCTCGAACCCACACGCTAATACAATAACACCTCCATCCGTCAAAGCCACCGCACTGCGTGACATCAAATCAAGCACAAAACCACCTTCAATTCCATTGCCAGATTACCCATTTCCTCTAAGCACAGCCCACCTTTAGTTATGCTTCTCAATCCTCCATCCGTAACATCATCTGCTATATTGCACAACCGCATCCACCATTGCCTGGCCATTTCAACTACCTCGCCATCTCCACTTGAGTCTTCCTGAATGCACATCTAGTAATCATGTTCTCGTAGCTTCTATTGCCTTTTCTTTCTCAGTTCATAGCACCAAGACAGAGCCATTTCGTCGGCTTCTGGTCAATTTTCTTTCTCGGACTACCACCAACAATTTGCATCTCATACTTCTATCAAGTAGCATCTCACCTCTTCTCAATTAGCCATAAACCCATTGTTCCCTTTGATAGTCTTCATGGTAACAACATCTTCATCATCCCCTTTTATCTTTGTCTCAATCCACCATAATAACTCAAACCCCAACTCTTCTTCTTTGATTCTTGCTTGCCTCAAAACCTAACCAATTTCCATCATCAGAACCTCAATTTCAGAGAGTCCCACTTCGAATCATCCACAACAACCCTTTCTACAGAATCGTTTCCACTCTTCATCTAATTTAATTCTTTTCACAGCAGCAATTTCTACGATTTTCATCTCTTGATTTCAGCAGCAACAAGAACCCATTTCAAATCGAAAATAACCTTTGATTTCTTCTCACCTGTTTCGATTTCTGCATCCCCTTATCTCAATTTCTTCTCGATTCAACCTCTCATTGCAGTTCTCATAACACCACCAACCGATTCAGTTCTTCTTTCTCCCAGTTGACCTTGATTCGATTGATTCAAACTCAATTTTGACAGAATTTCTCGATCTCATCCTTTATGTGTTCTTTATTTGAACAAGAAACAACACCCTCCGTCTCCATCGATCTCCTCGGTTCTCGATTCAAATAGCTCTCATAAATTCTCTCATTTATTGATTTCCATGAGCACCAGCCGCCGCCACCCATTGTTCCTCTCAATTTCGTATGTGTAAATGAACTAATGATTGAGAGAAAACACCTCACCGAATTTAGGGTTGTGTAAGTAGGTTATAATTGATGTTCGTCACCTTGATAAGGGCTACCCAGATGGCATCCCCTTAACCACAGCTAGTCTTCGTTTAATACTCCTCCAAATAGAGTTGCCCCTTAACCTTGGCTCGGCCTCCCAATAGCATGTGAAATGACAATTACACCTTTTGACTCAATTTGGATGATTTCCGCTTCTTTTCCTCAGTGCGACTCCAAAGTACCTAATAACTCAAAAACACGCGTAAGTACATAATTCACAAGAAAATATCAAAGAAAGCATAACTACTAGATAGTAAATTAGGTGTTTTAGACACTATCGATTCCCCACATTTAGACTTTGCTAGTCCTCGAGCAAATCAAACAAAACAATTCTAAATCATACATACAACTCCGTGTCGCCGAGGCTACGGTCACTTTTAGCATAAATAATAAGCCTTTAAACCCCTAGTGTCCCTAGTGGACGAAGTTATAGTCTCGTGAGGGTTTACGAGAGATATACCCACAAAACCTACTTTTCCAAATGCCTTACTAGTTCTCCGTAATGATAGCATCCAATGCGCTAAGAAGACATATAAATTTCCGCACACTAGTCATAAGAAGTTAGACACATAAATGAACACAATCTCATTCTTAAAAGTTGAGAGAGAAATAACCATCCCTTCTCGAAAGAAATTCGGGTTCGGAGTGATCAAAAAGTCTCACTACGCCTCACAAGAAAGGGTTTTATGAAGTTGCTCTCAATAATAAAACTTTTTTATGGGTCACATGTGTCCAGTAGGAATGAAGAGAGAATCTCGCGACACGATTTGAATGGCAGGAAGGCAAAAACCCTCCGAATCGTTTTGAAAACCTACATCTTTTATAATTTTGAAAACCCATTTTTCGATGATCTCCACGAAAGGAAATCAACCACTTAACGAAGGTGGGAATATGCTTACTTACCTCGTTATCCGCTTCGACGTGCAGCTAGCACCACTCTCACAAAGATCCATAGAAACGTCTTGGTCTTTACAATCGGTGTCTTCATCTTCGTCTTCGGTCTTCAACTCTTGATGATAACTCTTGAACTTCGTAGAATCTTGACAATGTAACTCTTTCCTCTAATTCCTTGTTGCTTGAAACTTCATTGTAGATATTCCTTCTTTCCATTGGCTTTATTGAAAGAATACAAAACTAAAAACGAACTATACAAACCCAAAATATAATACATCTTGTCTCTTTTTTTTCTTTTTTTTACTTCTTTTTTTTTTCATAATTTTTTTAAATTTTTTTTTTGAGACAAGAAAAATAAAACAAATACAAAATAAAAACGAAATAAAACAATAAAACTAGTAATGAACCTAAAGAAATTTTCTCTTGTCTTATTTTTTTTTCTTTCTTTTTTTTTCATTTTTTTTTTTTTTTTTTTTTAAGACGAGAAAGTAAAATACAAATAAAATAGAAATGTAAGTACAAAGGCCATGGTGTAAGTACTTTACCGCTTGATTCTTCACAACTTATATGTCTTGATATCATAAACTTCTCGAACTCTCATCTTGATAATCTTCACTCTTGTACAATAGTCTTCAACTTATAAAAATTCCCGCTCCTTATTTTGTTGCTATACTTGAATCTGAAATCTCGCTCAATTACATGAGTTGCTTGTAAACCTTGAATGTGTTCAACATTCCTTCAAATTTGTGATGCTCCTCTTGTTGATGATGATGGTGTTTCTATGGACCTGTTGGTGTAGAGATAAGGTGGATGGTGCTAATCACCGCGAACAAGATTACAAGTGGTATGTAAGTTAGCAATTCGATGTCACCATCATGGTTGATAAAAATAACACTCAAGAGATCAAAATAGTGCTTCTATGGTGGGAGGTTGGGTAGCTCACCATTCTCCCCGAATTTACGTGATGGTGACACACCTCTACACTCTAAAAAGCACATATTTAGACGGGTAAAGAATTGAAGGTCGGGTGCCTCTCATGATGTAACATGGGTAGTCTCCACTATAGCGGATCACTACTCAAATACCGAATTCGATCTGCACCTTATTTGCCACTGGCATGGTTAAATCCAACTTTAACTCTCATACAATTAAGAAACCCGATCATGTTCTCTGTCATCTCTAAGTTCAGTCACTCTTATGAGAATCTCGATGTAATCTTAGCGACATGTATACTATGTAACTCTAAACTAACCACAAGTTGGAGTTTTCTTATTCACTAGTTTACACAAAAGTTGAAAATTTCAAAAAATTTACAACGCAAATGTGATAGACACATTTTTGTGTCTGATTTAATCTCAATTGTATATTTTGTTAGTGCTCGATTTTGTATTTATTATAGCTTTTTGTGCCTTTGTAGGTGTTTTTGGAGAAATAAACATGTGCGGAAAAATTGGCTCGAAAAGTGGTTTTGCGCTCGCGGAGAAAATTACTATTCGCACCCCTCAAATGGATAAGGGGCACCCAGTTGATAAGGGGTAACCCATTGTTATTTGCACCCCAGGGCATCCCCAAAGGCGTTTGTTAAAGGCACCCCATCAGAGGTTAAGGGGCATTTCTTCTTCACTTTCAAACAAAGATTTTGGCGGGAAAATATTTGGTTTTACCTGCTATATTTCTAGATCGAATCTGCAAGTTTTCCAACGAGACTCAATCGTATATTTAGGTTGGGATGGACTCTAGTGGTATAAACAGGGTTAGTATAAGTGATTTAACGGAATAGATTGGGCTGGATAATTGGTTCACGATAACACAGGGCTTGGAGTATTGTCGGGTTTCTCTCGTGATTATCCGGGAAGAATTGCGACGAGAATTCGGTGGAATTTTTATTGGATATGGATTGGGATCGATCGTACGTATCGAGACGGGAGAAGTGGTGGATTTGGATGCGTTAAAAAAGGAGATTTATCTCAAGTTCACGAAACAGGGAAACAAAATATTATCTCGAGTTTTATCCGAGATAAATATGGAAGTTCGTGAGGATTTAGGGAAGTATACCTTCTCTGCAGGATTCGACTCTATCAACAAAGGAGAGTTTGGACAAGAGAGACGCGTGAGAGAATTCGGGGAGAAGAAAAAATGCCATAACTTCCGGTGAAAGGTAAGAGAGATTTGGAAGATATTCTAGAGATATTTTGGGTCGGTGATGCTATATATATGTGGTACAAGTCACAGCAAGAGGGGGTAGAGACTTTGGGGGACCGAACGGGAGGAGAGGAGAAGTAATCGAGAGCTGCGAAATTGTTGCTCCGGGCTGCAAGAACCCTAGAACACGAAGAACATTGACGACAGGAACAGTCGCGAGAAAGCTATCGGGCTGTTCAACAAGCAGCTAACTGTAATATCGTTTATAAGGCGAGACTTATTTCTCGTAACAGATTCGCACCTATTGTAACAAACGACTGTTTGTAATGCCACCGAAGCGTTGCAAACCGGCTCCGCTTTATTAGTTTACTCTTGTTTTTCACCTATTTGAGCTATGAACAATTATTTTGAGCACGTGAATAATATGAGGAGCTAAACCCCAACACTGGGACAATGGAGGAAGCCATTCTTTACGCATGTGGTAATTCTAATTAATTCTTTTTATGACTTTTGCACTATTCTAAATTGATTTATGATTTTTCTTGATTATTTGTGATTTTGTCGATGGTGTATGCTTAGTCTAAGAACTTTTGATGCATCATGCTTATGATTTACATCTAATACTTTATAAAATCTATTTTTGGCAAAGAAAGAGTCAATATCTTATAAGCTATAATTGTCTAGAATTAATAGTTGAACCACATGAATGAACTTTATGGTGGAATCCGAAGTCCCAGTTCTCTCGATATTTGTGACAAAACTTCTATATATATTTCCTTTGTTTTTATTAGTTTCTTAAATCGAGTCTTTACAAGTCTGAGTGAACGAACTTTACTACCACTTTCTACAACAACTTCAAAATCACATCAATTTTTGGCGCCGCCGACGCGGACTTGTTTTTAGGGTTTTAGATTTATTTTTTAGTTTTTTTATTATTTTTGTTCTTTTTTACGTTTTTGGGTATTTATCTTTTGTCTACAGGTTCTGGATCATAAAGAAAATTGAGCCAAGGAGTTTGGTGATTTCGTAAAGACTTGGAGCGAAAGATTAAAGCAAAAAGAACGGGGAAGAAGGCGATTTTCTTTTAGATATTTTGTTTTTAGGGTTTGTTTATTCTTAGAAAAAAAAAAAAAAATTGTATTAGGGTTTATTATTTTTGTAATTTTTCTTTTCTTTTTTGGACTTTGGACTTTATTATTATTTTTACCCTACGGAAGGGTACTTTAAATATAAATCATTGTTTTGCGGAGAGAAGGAGGACAATTACGATATTGTCTCCGCACCTTGGGTTCGTACATTGACATAGGAGTCGAGTGTCCGAGTCGACTACAACCGATTCATCCCCTGGTGCGGAACGGGAGGTAAGATTCTAAACACTCGCGAATCCCCATCGTGAGTTCTTGGACTCCTTCGTATGCTTATATGTTGAGGGTCGAATACGAGACATTTATTTTTCTAGTAAAGGGAAAGGCCTGGCCATACAAGATAAGGGTTCGGATTTCATCACGTTTCTCTTCTTGCCCGCCTTAGGAACACGTAACCTACGCGCGAACCTAAGCCTTAAAATTTTGACTAGAACAAGACCGATGTGGTAACGAGCTTAATAGGAAAGTCGTTCGAAAAATATTGGTTACTCTTTTAAGCACACTTCGAAGTTCATGAAGGTTTCTGTGAGTTGAATGCGTGACTGCGCCGCATTGTAATTCCGGTGAGGCCTTGGGTATCAAAGCTCCACCGAGCTTCCCTCGCCTCGATTCAACTCACTTTGACTCGGATTGATTCCAGAGGGGTTTGCTTAAATTGTAACGAATTCCCTTCGAAGGATTAGAAGCTGGTCTAGAAACAATTCTCTGAAACTTTAGGTTTCTTTTTATTATTTTTTGTTCTTTTTTACGCCTTTGGTATTTTTTTCGATTCTTTTCAGATTTGGAGCGAAGCTACAAGGAAAGAGAAAGTGCTATAAAAGGAAAGCATCGCCAAAGAAGGAAAGAAAAGGGGAATCTGAAAGGAATAAAGAAGAAGATTTTGTATATATTTATTTTGTTTTATTTTTAGAAACTGTAAATAGGGTTGTATTTTTGTAATTTTTCTTTTTATTTTTGGACACTTTTTGGACTTTATTTTTGGACTTGGACATTATTTTGAAACCCTAAGGAAGGGTTAAGATTAAATATAAACTGTTTTGCGAGGGAAGGACGACCGATTCATGATCTTGTCTCGGCCCCTCGGGTTCGTACAACGACATAGGAGTCGGTGGCCTGAGTCGACTTCAACGGTTCATCGCCTGTCTGGTACGGGAGGTAAGACTCTATCCACCCACGAATCCCCTGTCAGTGGGTTTTATTTTGTGTGACAACTCACACCGCTGCAAATATAATGTCGAATTGGAATTACAATAGCCAATACAACGAATATCCGATCGAGTTTCAAAATGGACGTTACTACTTTGACCATAGTGTGAATAGTGGTTGGGAACATCAGCCTTTTCAAGGTTATGGCTCATACCATGATGAGCCCAATTACTATCCACACACACGGGTCATACGAGCAAAATTCTTATGTTTCTCCTTTAGAAGAGTCTCTCAGGAAATTAGAGGAGACGACACGTAGGTTAGCTAAGATGAATAACTTAGTTTATGACGAAAGAGAACTTTCTATAGAGGAATCCCTCAAGCTGATAACTGAGACGAATGAAAGAATTGCTCGAAATCTAGATTTCCAATATAGTGTTTCCAAAAATACCCTTGAAAATGAGGATAGTTATTTGCATAATCAAGATGACGAGGATAAAATTGGTAACACTACTTGTGTTTAGATGAGGTACAACCATTTTCATGTTATTATAACGATGATTATGATGAGGATAGTGTTGATGAAGAATCTGAAATATTTAGGCATAGTGATCAGGAATTTGCTACTCCAATTGAGCGTTACAATGATAATATTATTTCTAGTTCAAATCCAAATAATTTTAATAATTATTCACCTATTCAAAAGGACGAGGATTTGACTAGAGATACCACCGTTTTAGACGATGTAGTTTTTCCTTATGATTACAAAGCTGATTATGGTTTAGAGGAACGCGTATATTTTGAGTCTAGTGATTTAGAAACAACAGACTTAGAAAAAGAAAATGAACTCGTAGATATGAGTGAGGATGAACCCGACTTAGAAGAATCAATTGACCATTTTCAGGAATCAGATGACCTTGAAATTAGGGAAGTTGTGATTAGTCTATCTAGAGACACTGAAAACTCTAAGTTTGGGGGTGATTATCATTCTCCATGTGCCTTAACTCTTAGAAAGGTCCCTCACTTGGGACTTGACATATGTGCCTCAACCATTTTAAGAGATTATCTTCATACACGTTTTCCCGAACCTAGTGATGTCCATAGGAAGTTAGGTTGTTAGAAACCCATCCTCCGGTTGATGTGGTTAGTCCGGCTATGATACCCAGATTGACTTTGTTTTCCCACCAAATATTTTTCAACCGGTGGGAACGTATAAGTTTGGATGTGTCAATTATTTAGTTTTAAGACTAAACCTAAGTACTTTAGAAATTAGTATCGACACATTTTATTATGATTGACCGCCGTTTCATCGTGGTCAATTGTGTGAGTCAAAAGCGATTGACTTTGAGGATCCGCAATTATTCGGGTTATTATTACGTGCTTCTAAGTTTTTATTTGAGGTTTTGACTCTAATACCCGAACCGGATCTTAGCTTTGAGGAAATGCGGACCATGAAAATATTTTATCTCGACCAGGTTATAGAACTTGTCAACCACGCTAGATGTAGTTGTCTTAAGCAGAAACTAGACAAGGGTGTGCTTTATTTGGCATGTTGCAGATTCCTTTTACTTGTGATAGCTCTATTTGGTTTTGATGACCCACGAGAAATTAGGCTATTACTTTATGATTCTATGAGGTGACTAATCCTTTGTTAGGCCTGGCTGAAGACGTTAAACTTAGCACTTCTTGGGAGGTAACCCAATATTCATGCGACACGGTAATATCTTTCCTTAACTCTTTTACTTCAAATGGTAATAGTTTCTCCTTGTTCATGCTTTTAATTTTATCTTTAGAACATTGAGGACAATGTTTTAGATTTAAGTTTGGGGGTATGGGAGAAACTTTTAGTTGCATTGTTAAACTCCAGAACCTAGAAATTTATGCTTATTAAGGATGGCACTAACCAATCTAAGTGGATGGAAGCATTTTGGTTGTAGGAGTTGAGGAACCAATCTGATTAGATGGCAACATCTAAAGAGTCTATTCATAAAAGCACAGAGCTCAGGTGTTAGAAATAACATGATAGTTTCACCATATCTCGTTGAGTCCTTTTCACTTCTGTTTTTATTTTGTTTTGTTTTTACACTATGTTTCTCTAAGTGATTAGGTGGGGCCCACGAATCAAGTTGTTACCGATGCTAGGGTGAATTAGAGTGATTGAGATACCAAAAAAGTGAAAAAAAAAAAAAAAAAAAGTTGAAAAAAAAGTTGAAAAAAAAAAAAGTTGAAAAACAAAAAAGTGGAAAAAAAAAAAAAAAAAAGGTGAAAAAAGTGAGACCAGACCATCAGACCAACCGGAATAAATTCAATAAAGTCGACCACTGGAACCCTTGTATATGCCAGTTGTGTTGACCTAGAGTTAGGTTTATCGACCACTGGTTCCCTTGAATATGCCGAGTGTGTTGATATTAGTCGACTAGTATCTCGGTCCATTAGGATAGGTTCATTTTGGCGGAGGCCTTGTAATGAATATGGGAAACACAATTCACTTAGTAAACATCAAAACCATCTATGTTTTTCTCTATATCCATCTTCTTGATCTATCCATGTGATTAGTTTTGACTCCGGGTATTGATGTCCATAGTGAGACTATCTGAGTAGAGTTCTGTGACTTATATATGAATTTTAGTATGCTTGAGTGAAAACTCGTGTACATCAATTGGAATTTCGCATCGGGGTACTTCCTCCTGTAGTCAATAAGTATGCCAACCAAGGAGATTCTTTAGTGCCTTCAAGGTTTTGCGTAGATAGTTAGGGTCTGGAGTAAAGGTTTTGTGGGTACACTGCAAACCCTCCCGAGACTATAACTCGGCCACTAGGGCCACCTAGGGTTTAAAGGCTTGTTGCATACGCTAAATGCAATCGACGATTACTGCGACAGTGAGTTAGGATTTTACTTTTTAGATTTGATTTTCTCGAGGACTCGAGCAAATAATAAGTTTGGGGTATTTGATAGACACATTTTTGTGTACGATTTAATCTCAATTGTATATTTTGTTAGTGCTCGATTTTGTATTTATTATAGCTTTTTGTGCCTTTGTAGGTGTTTTGGAGAAATAAACATGTGCGGAAAAATTGGCTCGAAAAGTGGTTTTTGCGCTCGTGGAGAAAATTACTATTCGCACCCCTCAAATGGATAGGGGCACCCGGTTGATAAGGGGTAACCCATTGTTATTTGCACCCAGGGCATCCCCAAAGGCGTTTGTTAAAGGCACCCCATCAGAGGTTAAGGGGCATTTCTTCTTCACTTTCAAACAAAGATTTTGGCGGGAAAATATTTGGTTTTACTCGCTATATTTCTAGATCGATCGCAAGTTTTCCAACAGACTCAATCGTATATTTAGGTTGGGATGGACTCTAGTGGTATAAACAGGGTTAGTTTAAGTGATTTAACGGAATAGATTGGGCTGGATAATTGGTTCACGATAACACAGGGCTTGGAGTATTGTCGGGTTTCTCTGTGATTATCTGGGAAGAATTGCGACGAGAATTCGGTGGAATTTTTATTGGATATGGATTGGGATCGATCGTACGATCGAGACAGAGAAGTGGTGGATTTGGATGCGTTAAAAAAGGAGATTTATCTCAAGTTCACGAAACAGGGAAACAAAATATTATCTCGAGTTTTATCCGAGATAAATATGGAAGTTCGTGAGGATTTAGGGAAGTATACCTTCTCTGCAGGATTCGACTCTATCAACAAAGGAGAGTTTGGACAGAGAGACGCGTGAGAGAATTCAGGGAGAAGAAAAAAATGCCATAACTTCCGGTGAAAGGTAAAGAGAGATTTGAAAGATATTCTAGAGATATTTTGGGTCGGTGATGCTATATATATGTGGTACAAGTCACAGCAAGAGGGGGTAGAGACTTTGGGGGACCGAACGGAGGCAGAGAGGAGAAGTAATCAGAGCTGCAGAAATTGTTGCTGCTGCTGCAAGAACCCTAGAACACGAAGAACATTGACGCACGAGGGGAACAATCGCGAGAAAGCTATCGTTGTTCAACAGCAGAACAAGTAATATCGTTTATAAGCGTAGACTTATTTCTCTCAGAATGATTCGCACCTATTGTAACAATTGTTTGTAACGCCACTTGAAGGTTGCAAACATACGCTTTATTAGTTTACTCTTGTTTTTCACCTATTTGAGCTATGAACAATTATTTTGAGCACGTGAATAATATGAGGAGCTAAACCCCAACACTGGGACAATGGAGGAAGCCATTCTTTACGCATGTGGTAATTCTAATTAATTCTTTTATGACTTTTGCACTATTCTAAATTGATTTATGATTTTTCTTGACTATTTGTGATTTTGTCTGATGGTGTATGCTTAGTCTAAGAACTTTTGATGCATCATGCTTATGATTTACATCTAATACTTTATAAAATCTATTTTTGGCAAAGAAAGAGTCAATATCTTATAAGCTATAATTGTCTAGAATTAATAGTTGAACCACATGAATGAACTTTATGGTGGAATCCGAAGTCCCAGTTATCTCGATATTTGTGACAAAACTTCTATATATATTTCCTTTGTTTTTATTAGTTTCTTAAATCGAGTCTTTACAAGTCTGAGTGAACGAACTTTACTACCACTTTCTACAACAACTTCAAAATCACATCAAAATGCTTAACCAAACACTCCCCCACACTTAAACTTTACATTGTCCTCAATGTAAATTGAATCGTCCAAAGTAAGTCAAGGTGGGAAATTCTAACATGATATGTGACAAGAAATCAGAAAAAAATAAAAACAAGACAAGAAAAACTAAAAAAAACAAGACAAGAAATAAATACAAGACAAGAAATACTCATCCGATGGGTTGCCTCCCATTTAGCGCTTGGTTTAAAGTCACCCCGACTATCTCCTTGCTTTCTATGACTCCTCCCGGAGGAGCACATCCACAAAATTAACTCCTTCCACCACTTCGGAAGTGAAATTCTCATAATATGGTTTCAACGGTGCCCATTAACTTTAAGTTCTTTCCATGTAGCTATGCTACGAATTTCCAACTGCACCATGAGAAAACATATTAGTAACAATAAAAGGTCCGATCCATCGTGACCTTAATTTACCCTAAATAAATGCAAGCGAGAATTAAACAAAAGCACTTTTTGCCCAATGCAAAATTGTTTCCTAGAAATCATGTTATCATGAAATGATTTTGTCTTTTCCTTATAAATGCGTGAGCTTTCAAATGCATCATTGCGAAGCTCCTCTAGCTCTTGGAGTTGTAACTTCCTTTGCTTTCCAGCCCCATCCATCTCCATATTGCATTGCTTAATATCCCAAAACGCCTTATGCTCAATTTCAACGGGTAAATGACAAGGTTTACCATACACAAGCCTAAAGGGAGACATCCCGATAGGTGTCTTGTATGCGGTTCTATAAGCCCACAAAGCATCATTAAGTCGCATGCTCCAATCTTTCCTTGTTGGGTTCACAGTCTCCTCTGGAATAGATTTCACCTCTCGGTTAGACACCTCGGCTTGTCCATTTGTTTGGGGATGATAAGGTGTTGCAATCTTGTGCGACACATTGTACTTCGTCAACAAGCTTTGTAAAATCCTATTTTTGAAGTGAGAACCCCCATCGCTAATTATGGCTCTTGGAATTCCAAACCTTGCAAAAATATTAGCTTACAAAACCAAACCACTTTAGAATCATTAGTTGGGGTGGCCTTAGCTTCCACCCATTTCGAGACATAATCAACCGCAAGTAAGATATAAAAATTCCCATAGGAGTTGACAAAAGGACCCATAAAATCAATACCCCATACATCAAAACTTAATAGAATAAAAGTTTGTGGCAATTGATTTCGGGCACCTAGATTAGGTTCTTTGGCACCTATCACAAGTTGTACAAAATATATGTGCATCCTTAAACAAAGTTGGCCAATAGAAACCACTTTCAAGTACCTTGTGAGCGGTTCTCTTACTCCCAAAATGTCCTCCTAAAGCATAGGAGTGACAAAAAGACAAGATAGAATTAAATTGATTCTGGGAACGCACCTTCGTATTACTTGGTCACTACCATGTTTCCATAAGTATGGATCATCCCATATGTATTGGTTTTTGGCGCCGCTGCCGGGGACTTGGCGTGTGCCCTGTTGATCATTGTGTGCTTCACTGACTTCTAACTTACCTCTGTACATACTTATTTGTAAATTCATCGCTTTTATCTTTGCATTGTAGTGTAACTTAGCTTCCATCATTCTTTGTTTTACTTAGGTTTAGTAACTTAGCTTCCTTGTGTTATAACTTAGTGTATTTGGTAGTTCTCATCTGTAGCTATAAATTTGAATTCTCTTTCACTTACATTAGCTTGCATTCAAGTAAACGCATCTCGTAGGTTGTATATAGTAATTTGCATTTCTTTCTTAGTTCTTTAGTGTTAGTTTGTAATCTTTGTCATTCCTTTCTCACCGTATTCTTTCATTTCTTTTTATTGAGTTCGCATCTCATAACACTCTACCTTTGAAGCATCGGTTGTATGTTGGTCATCTGTGCACATCCATTGCAGTAAAAGAAGCTGTAAGATAGTAATGCATTGCACTCACTATCACATTTAGAGTTTGCCTGGCTTGAGCTGTCACCACTCAGCTGCATTGCACATCCCTGTGGTTAACTACTAAACCCATTCTTTGTGATAACTGAACTTGCAATGCTTGGTGTCATTTAACTGCATTGTTGGAAATCTGTTAGCTTAACTCATAGCTCTCAAGCATATCATCACACTCTGCACATCATATCTCTCATTGTGCATATTTTTGGAACCTTGCAGTGATATATTCTCTTTGCTTTAACTTGCACATCCTGAGAACTAAAACTGTCTCTTGAGTAAACAGGTACCCATATCCTCAGCTGAGCCAACCCAAGGCAGACAAGGAAAATCGCAGGACTTGAGGTTAGTCTTGTATTGCCCTGTGAATGAGTGTGAAGTGTTCAAATGCATCTCAACTGACTAGTGTAATACCCTGTGATATCTGTTGTGCTTTGTAAACCCTGAGCATTCCCTGCTAGTCATAATACTCATGTGAATAATTCCTCGATCTTTGACCTCACACATGCTAGCAGAGAGTACTTTGACATTGCTCTGAACTGTATTGCATGAATCTGTCATCACAATGAGGCTGTGTATTGATGAAAAATGGATGAACATCTCGCATCGTGACCCATGCTTGCTTGATCACGTAGTTACCCCGCATGAACAATCACCCCGGAATCTCTCGAAATTTGTGCATAGCCCTGTGACATTTGAAGCAAAAATTGTATTGGCTGAAATCTTTTGCTCTTGGGTAATTTGGGCATTGAATTCTTTGCTTTAACAAAGACTGGCTCCAGCCCCGTAGTCAATTTGTTGAGCTTGAGTGCAACTTGGTTAGCCTAGGTTATTTGTAGTTGCAAACCAAAGAGCTTACCACAAACCACGGTATGAGTGTTGAGCCAATTATTTGCCAAACCCCTTGCAAGATCATTCCCAGTGTAAATTGGTGAGCTTAACTCTCCGTGCTCACGTGCATCCGCCCGAGCTTAACTCCGCCCCTGAAGTTGAGAGTTTGAGCTACGGTGAGGTTTCCAAGTTTGTTGCAAGCTTTGTGTGACACAACTGGGCTGGTTGATATCAACTGCCCCAGTTGATTCCGATAACTTGAGCATACCCTGTAGCTGTTGAGTTGGGCTATAACTTGGTTAGCCAAGTTAATTTGCCACCAAGTCAACCGACCTTGTGCTGTACCTCGAATAGCTGTTCATCATTGCATAGCCTTTGAATTGCTCTGTGATATTTCTTGAACCTTGATATCTACTTAACCTTGTTTGAGACTTGAGCATAACCCGTGAAAGCCAGAGTTGAAGTCAATCGAATGAGTTGATATCAACTCGTGCAACAGGCCACATACCCCGTAACCTTGTGCATGCTTGACTTTGTTTGAAACCCTGTCCAATGAATCATTGTTACTAGTTGAATGCTAGGCCATCCATGTGACCCAGAGCATAGCCTAGAGCTGCCCTTTGTATTCGGCTCCGGCCCCTAGCACTGTAGAGACGAGTCATAACTGGGTAACCAAGTTGCTGCAATCCCAACTTGACACCACAGGCCCTGTGAGCCATCTGCTCCCCTGTGTAATCTGTTAAGCCAACTTGTTGACATCCTGAGCATGTTCTTTTGCATCTGTGTATGATCCTGTGCATCTTTGAAAGCCTGCAAATCTGTGAAACCCTATTGACCTTGACACCCATTTGCATAACCTGTGTAAGCCTGCGAACCAATGCAAATTTGTTGACAGACTTGTGTGGCTATTTATTGTGCAAAAACTGCTAAATTGTTGAAATTATTGAGCCATCTGCCTTGTACGATTGTGTGCATACATTTGTGCATCTGTGGTTATTTTTCTTGGGTTTACGCATGTGCTGTCTATCTCTAACTGCAACACCTGAAATCTGTGCTTGTATGTTCTGAGACCTTGTGAGCCACCTACCACCTTGCTAGCCCCCACTGTTGCAAGTGTTGAATCACAACTTGAAAGCCAAGTTAGTTGTAGCTGCAAACCCGAAAGCTTGCCACATGCTAGCTACCCATAATATGCTGATTGTTGCTTTGCCATGAATGCTTGACTCTGTGTACACAAATTCGAGAGCTAATTTTTCAAATCTCATGAACTTTGTCTGTCTACATTAAAGGTCATCATTTTTTTTATCAGCACTAGTTCTCTAAGTTTGCAATTTGTGTCTTGGCTGACCAGTACGGCATCCCTGCATTTATGCTCAAAGTCAGAGTCTTGTGACATTTGGAGTATACATTGGTTGATTGAATTTGTTATTTGTTGTGCCACACTTGAATGACCATGAACCCATGTATCTGCCTGTTTACTCTCTGAAGCATCATCTTTGCACACAACATGTGCTTGGCCTGACCAGTGCATAAGCTGCACTACACTCTCGAGCTGTCTTTGTGAAGGCCAAAGATAGCCAGTGTTGTGTCAATTTTGAGAGTTTGTATCTCTGCACACACTGAACCCTGCACAGAAACTAGGTTGTGTATAACCACTGAATCACCTACAGCCTGAGCTGCCAACTGGTAGACTAAAGCCCACATACTGGGCCATTCAATTCTTCGGTGCACATGTTCATCTAACTTTGGGCTTTGCCAAATCTGAAACCCAATACCACTAGGCTTTGCACAAACCTTGGGCTGCTTAAACAAAAACCAAACTAAAAAGCCCATTTAAACCAAAAGGCGAGAGCTCTTGCAACAACCCAAAGCCCACACAAACCAAATCCCACATAAACCAAACTAAACCCAATAAACCAAACTGAGCCCACTACAACTGGGCTTTTGCATAACCTTTGGGCTGTGCATTTGCATAACTTGGGCTTGCATCTGGACTTAGTATACTTGATGTGTGCTAGGCTATAGTGCTTCTTTTTGAGCCCAAATTAAGTTGCTAGACCATGTCAGGATTTTGGTCTGCATCTGGGGATGGAAACAAATCCATTAAAGAGCTTGCTTACGGGTATGCTTCACAATATGAACTCCCCACATACCATAATGATTTTAGGGAAAATTATGAGCCCTCTCGGAATACGACTCCACATACCTAATCATTATGAGCACATGTATCATCCACCACAGTTGAAAATGAACAATTTTCTCATACCCAGTCATCACTTTTAGATCATTAGAAGCTCAAGTATCTGCTTTAGAAAGGCAATTACATGAGCAATCTGTCAATCTAATCCCCCTAGGCACTATAAAATGTATGCTTGTACCTTATGTGGTAGCTTAGACCACCTGCGAGAACCGCTACATTTTACATGAGTTTAGACATCTAGGGAAAGCCATGATAACCATGCACACATACATCATCCATCACAATGGGAAGTTGAACAATGTTATACTCCCCCAACCCCTTGTATGTAATCACTAATGGAAGAGCTCAGAGCAAAACAATGATATACTTGGATGGAAAGCATTGCATGAGCATCCCTTCTTTAGTGAACCATATGCACAACCATACACTGAATATGAACCTAATCTAGAGGAAAATGAGTACACTAGAAATGCTAATAGGGAAATGCATTTTTGTGATGATGATGATGATGAATATGATATATTAGAAGAGCATGTGTATGCAGATAATATGATGGAATCTTTGGGTTCAGAGACGTTAGGCGTCTCTTCTGTGAATCCTATGAATGATACTTCTTCTAACATTCATATATGTGATGTTGATTCTGAGCTTGGGTTTGTGAAATTCTTAGTGAAAGTGAGCATGCTATACCACCTGTTTGTGACTTAGGAATAGCTGATTTGTCTGTTGACACAGATGATTCAATGCATGTGTCTGATTCCATGCCTAGGTCACAGCATGATATTTCTCCTGGTTATTTTGTGCATGAGAATGATGATGATTATGACATGGAGATTGATGAACTGTTTTATGCAGGTGAACATGATTTACCTTCTTCTGAACTTAGGAAAGTGTGTGATGGTGCAAATACTCTTATACATGAAAACAACTTAGATGTACCTAATCTCTCTCCTAAGTCACAAATTGAAACTCCTCCACCAAACCTAGGTGTAGTTTGTAACAAAATTGCAAAACCAACTTTTCTGAAAATGCCTAATTTAGGCCTAGAGCTTTGTGCTTCCCAAGTCCTCTTGGACTATTTTGCATCAAAGTATAACACCTTTAGGGAACCACAGTTGGAATGTGTATGTCTGCCTGTTCTTAGCAAAACTCATTTTGAGTTAGACCTTTTGCATGATGTACTTTAAATTTGCAAGATTTTGTGCTCAAAAACACACTTGTTGACAAATTTAGGTTTGGGGGAAAGTCATTCCCATATGCAGCCTTACTTGCACTCTCTTGTTATATTTGTGTAAGGCTGTTGATGTTTGTATATATTTTCTATTGGGTTGATCCTCAACTCTTTAGATTGTTAGTGTATGGTGAATTATCCTTGTATATAATCCAGTAGGACTTGTTAAATTTTTCTTTCTTGAATCGGTTGAGTCTTCTTGCGCATATATTATGCTAATCCGATATGATCTACACTGAGAATGTTGGATTCTAGCCTTGACAAATGAAGCTCTAACCTTGCTCCGCGACATCCGGTAATCTCTTCCCTTTTCTCTTATCAAGCATAGTTCTCTTGGTATGTATTTGTTAAATTTTTCTATCTGTCGACACATTGAGGACAATGTTTGATTTAGGTTTGGGGGTGCATGTACATTTGCATATAGAGTTTTTAGTCTTTTTAGTCTTTTTAATTTTTTATTTTAAAAAAAAAAAAAAAATATTATTTAAAACTCTTTTGTAAAAACCTCCAACTTTTAGAGATTTTAGAGTCACTAGCATGCTTCTAGCTATGTTTACATAGAGAGTCGTAGAAATAACAGAACTTGGAAGTACTGGAGAACGCAATCGGGTTTCTTAGTTGATTAGAGCGTTAAAGTTGGATTTAACCATACGGGAGAGGGCAGATTAGGTCTTTGTTTAGATATTCGGTAGTAGAATTGTGATCACCCATAGTGGAGACTACCCATTTTACATCAAGTGAGGCACCAACCTTCATTTTTTGCAACTTTCTAGAAAAGCTGTTAGAGTGTGTGTGTCACCGTACGTCAATTCCGGGTAGGAATGGTGAGCTACCCAACTTCGCGCACCATTTTCAGACTACTTTTGATCTCTTGAGTGCTAATTTTTGTCAATCATGAGGGTGACGTTTAAAGATGAAAACTTCTTCTAAATACCGATTTGTAGTTAGCATCACTCTCTCCTCTCAATAAACACATTCATAGAAACACATCATCGTCAGAAGCGGAGCATCATGGAATATTTGAAGAAAAGTTGAGATAGTCCAAGGTTTTACGTGCAACAAAGGAAAGAAAAGAAAATAGGATGAGAATTAATGAAGTTTGTGAAAAATTGAGTTTTATTGTTTTATTGTTATTCCAAGTTAATCTAAGTCAAAAAAAAAAATAAAAAAAAATTGTAGTTTATTTTATGTGTCTAGTTACCACCAAGTTATTCTTTAAAAAAAAAAAAAAAAAAAAAAAATGTTTGTTAAGTTTTTGTGAAGTTCAGAAGTTCATCATCACCTATTGAAGACCAAAGATTGAAGACGTTTCTATGAATCTTTGAGAGAGTGATATTAATTGCCGATCGGGTGAGAAGGTAAGTGAGTACTCCCACCCTTGCTAATGGTTGATTTCCTTTCTTAGAGATCATCAGAAAAAGATTCTTTTTGTCCACAACTCTGTGGAGTCTCCAGAAATTATTTCGGAAGGTTATCCTTCTTACCTACAACGTGTGCAGGATTTCTCTCTTTATTCCTGCCTGCACACATGAGAGACTAAAAAAAGCGATCTTTTTGAGTGCAATTATCATAAAACCCTAATGGTGAGGCAGAAGTCGAGGCTTATGATCACAATCGAATCCGAATTCTTTCATATGGTATGGTTACTTCTCGCTCAGCACTTAAGGATGAGAATGCGTTCTTTGGTAGTTCTAACTTCTTGTTACTAGCATGAGAAATTCTATGTCCTCATAGCTCCTTGGATGCTTGAGACTCTTTTACACTCGAAGTTGGAGAAGGTTTTGTGGGTACACACCTCTGGTAAACCCTCACGAGACTACAACTCGTCCACTAGGGACACCTAGGGGTTTAAAGGCTTAGTGCATACGCTAAATGCATTCGAGAGACCCTTTGACAGGTGGTATAGTTAGGATTTCTTAATTTCTGTTTCACTTGAGGACAAGTAAAATCCAGGTTTGGGGGTATTTGATGAGTGCCAAATAGTACATATTTATACACCTTTTTATTGGCATTTTACTCATCTTTTGTGCTTAGAAATCAGATATTATCTCAAATTCTGTGTTTTCTTTGTTTTCAAGAATAAATATTTGTATTAATTAATTTTGTGTTTTTAGGTAATAAATAAGGTTCGGAGAAATTGAGGAGCCAAAAGAGCAAAGAATTGGAGACGAGCATCTATGGAGCAGAAAGCCAAAGCCCGCGCGCGCAACTGTTGCAACCCAACAAGTAGCAACTCATCTACAAGACATGGGCTTGAGCTAGACCCGACCCGTGACCCGGATTCGAGCCCGTCCATTCAGAGCCGTTAGATTCGATCTAGTCTTCATCCAACGCTCGCTCCAGCTCCTACACATCATCTCTTGATGCTCCCACGCCACACCAAAACCGCAATCACCCTGAGCCGTGAGATCTTCCCTTTGCCAAGATCAACGCTCGCTTCGTCTTCCTCATCAAACTTCGCCGCACTTTGCTCAACATCGAATTGCCCTATCCCTATACCCATGGCCCTAACTCTCCCATTTTCTCTTCCATCTTCTCTTTCTTCTTCCCCCATACCTCTGCAAAACCCATTCCCCCATCTCCCGACCAAGCTCTGCAATCCACCTTCATCACCTTCCTCCATCACCAACAACCCTCCTGACACAGCAACAACCATCCCTGCAACAGCCGCACCACCTTCTCCACCTCTCTAGCTCTAGTTTTCCCTCTCTTAGCTTCTCCCAACCCTAGAAGCTAACTTAGAGAAAATAAGAGCTAGGGTATCACCAACTATGGACGGATGGAGCTCTGAGCCGAAGTGACGAGAGAAGAAGCGATTGTAGACGTGGGTGAGAGTGAATTTGATTTAATTTCTATTTTAAAAGTGAAATTAGGGTTTATGTGTGCATGTATAAATAGAAGTGAGTAGAAGATGTTTGGGGTATGCTGGATTAGCCAGAGCAGCAATTTAGATTTAATTTTTGTTATTTGTTTTTAATGTTTTAAATTAGTTTGCTAGGGTGAAACCCTAATTCACTGTTGTGATTGCAACTTAGTTTGAGTAATCTTGAATGTTTAAATTATAGAGATAACTTCAATTATAGTACCCAATGTTTTTCTCTCACAATGGATGCCTTGTATCCATTGTAGTTAGGTTACAAGCTTGCATTGAGAGTACCTCGGCTTAAACCTTAGACCCAAATGCTAATTCCCTTGACTAGTTGTACTTAATTAGACAACTAGTGCTCTGGGTTAGTACCCTCAGCTGATATTTGAAGTATTACATGGAGAAACTCCTTAGATAGGAGGTGGAATTGACACGCTGCCTTTATCTGTCACAGGACAAGAAAGCTCAACTTAGTTGAACTCATAATAGGAATTAGAGGTGAATGTGAAGACCCTAGTACCCTTTCAATCCCCATTGTCACTGTGTTACATCTTATTTCACTATCTTAGTCACTACAACTCAGTCGCTTCGACAAACAACTCAATATTGTGTTACACCTCTTTGAATTCAGTCTAGTAAGCCAATAGATCATCTCACAGCACCACAAGTCTCTGTGGTTCGACCCGTACTTGCTCTGTTCTTCATTGAAGACACCGTGCACTTGCGGTTATTACATGTAGGCATAAATTTAGACCATCTTCCCAGCCTACCACCCAACTTCTTAAGTTTGTCCCTCTCAGCACGAGACAAGTTCTTTAGAATTTGTTTAGAAACTAAGTAATTCACAATATCGGCATACCATGGTTCTCCAAAGGCAATTGAGAATATTTGCTCATCCGGGAAACTTTCACGCAATGGGATAGCTTCCTTGTCCACAGCAAGACGGCTCAAGTGATCCGCAACGGTGTTCCCAATCCCTTTCTTGTCCTTGATTTAATTATCAAACTCTTGCAAGAGTAATATCCATCGTATGAGCCTCAGTTTCGCCTCTTTCTTTGTAAGCAAGTACTTAAGTGCTGCATGATCAGAAAAGACAACAACTTTTGTACAAATTAGATAAGAGCGAAACTTTTCTAAAGCAAAAACAATGGCTAATAACTCTTTTTCAGTGGTTGTGTAGTTTTGTTGGGCCTCATTTAACGTTCTAGAAGCATAATAAATAGCATGAGGAAGCTTCCCCACACGTTGCCCAAGCACCGCACCAACCGCATAGTCACTTGCATCACACATGAGATCAAAAGGCTTGCTCCAATCCGGTGGTTTAATGATAGGGGCTGAAATCAAAAGTTCTTTCAAACGATTGAAAGCCACCATACATTTTTCATCAAAGTTAAAAACCACATCTTTTTGCAATAAGTTACAAAGTGGTGATGCTATCTTGGAAAAATCCTTGATGAATCTGCGATAAAAACCTGCATGACCAAGAAAAGAGCGTATCTCCCTCACCGTAGTGGGAGGGGTTAGAGCACGAATAAGGTCTATTTTAGATTTATCGACTTCCAAGCCTTTAAAATATATTATATGGCCTAAAACTATGCCATGAGTTACCATAAAATGACACTTCTCCCAATTCAGCACAAGGTTTGTTTCAACACATCGTTCAAGGATTAGAGACAAGTTGTTCAAGCAAAGGTCAAATGAATCACCAAAGATACTAAAATCGTCCATGAACACTTCGATTATGTTTTCAACATATTACGAAAAGATACTTACCATACACCTTTGAAAGGTATTTGGAGCATTGCATAAGCCAAAGGCATCCTTCTATAAGCAAAAGTACAGAAAGGACAAGTGAAAGTGGTTTTCTCTTGATCCTCGGTGCTATCAATCTGATTATAACCTGAATAGCCATCAAGGAAGCAATAGTAAGAGTGTCCAGCTAAACGTTCAAGCATTTGATCAATAAAAGGTAAAGGAAAGTGATCTTTTCTAGTGGTGGCATTCAATTTCATGTAATCAATACAAACCCTCCAACCGGTTTGCACACGAGTTGGGACAAGTTCATTCTTATCATTCTGCACCACCGTTACCGGGCTCACCCACTTGCTATCGGATATGGGGTAGATAACACCCACTTCCAAAAAGCTTGAGTATCTCCTTTTTCACAACTTCCATCATGGGAGGGTTCAAACGACGTTGCGCTTCCCTTGTAGGCTTTGCATCGTCCTCCAAACGGATTTTGTGCATACAAACGGCAGGGCTTATACCCTTGATATCGGCATGGCCGTCTTGTATTTCCTTAGCACCCTTAGAAGTTTTTGCTCCTGTAAATCACTAAGCTCATTAGAAACAATCACAGGTAACTCTTCATTATCACCCAAGTACAAGTACATTAGGTGATCGGGAAGAGGTTTCAATTCTAACTTTGGAGATTTAACAATTGAAGGTACAAGCTTTTCATCACTGCATGGTAAAGAAATAAAAGAGATATTATGAGTTTAGGGCATCCTTGTAGTGAATTAAGATCACCAAGGGCTTCCTTGATTTCATTACCACACTCTACACCATTATCCATGGATGTAGTTAACACGGTTTCCAAAGCATCATCACCATTTAATTCAAATATTTGTTGTGCCAATGTATCCATAACATCAATGGAAAAACAAGAGTGGACATCACTAGGATATCTCATCGTCTCGAAAATGTTGAAACGTATTGTTTCTCCATCAAACTCCATGGTTAACGTTCCCTTGTCCACATCAATTATGGTTTTCACCGTTTTCATGAAGGGACGCCCAAGTAGCAATGGAAGAGACAAGTCCGGTGAACCTTCATCCATCTCTAACACACAAAAGTCAGCTGGAAATACAAGTTGATTAACCTGCACAAGAACATCCTCAACAATACCCATTGGGTAACATTAGAGCGATCGGCTAATTGCAATACAATTTCAGCCTTTTGAGAGGACCAAGATCAAGTGAATTATACATTGATGCGGGCATAACATTAACGGATGCACCTAAATCCAACATAGCTTTGTTAAATATTGTGTTACCAATTGTGACGGGAATGTCAAAACTACCGGGGATCCTTGCACTTAAGTGGGAGTTTGTGTTGTAAGATTGCCGAAGCATTCTCCCCCACACTAAGCACTTCATTACCTTTGAGCCTTTGCTTATTGGTACACAAGTCCTTCAACACCTTTGCATACTTTGGAACTTGCTTAATAGCATCAATGAGTGGTATGTTCACATGGATCTTCTTTAGAAACGTCTAAAATCTCCTTTTCTAGTTCTGCCTTCTTAGAACTTGCAAATCTGCTGAGGAAAAGGTAAAGGAGGAACGTAAGTAGAAACCGGAGTTTTAGAGTTAGGAATAGGTACCTCTAAGTTTGGGAGAATCCTCATTCTTCTCCTCCAAAACAGGTTCCTTTGGTGTTTCCACCTTGCCCGAATCGGTAACCGGGTTGCACAAGTTGTGTACCACTTCTCAACGTAATAGCATTGACACCCTCTTTTGGGTTAATAGGTTGAGAAGGAGTTTCCCACTATTTTGTGCCTTCAATTGGTTCAACTCAATAGCCATGGAGCCCATTTGTGTTTGCAACTCCTTGATAGCACTCTTAGTTTCTGTGACTTTCTTTAAACATGGTGGAAATGCCTTGCATCATTGTTTGAAGCTTTGAATCAATATCAGAACCTTGATTTTGCATTGATTGTTGTACTTGTGGTTGCTGAAATTGTTGTCTCGGCTGGAATTGTTGTTGTTGAGGTTGAAATCCATTCGGAAAGTTGAAGGTAGGTTGTTGAACCGCTCCTTGCTTGTTGGCATAGCTAAAATTGGGGTGATCTCTCCATCCCGGATTGTAAGTGTTAGAGTAGGGATCATACCGTCTTTGTTGATTTGGAAAGACCGCATTAGCTTGCTCGTCCTCATAAGCTTGAGAGGAACTTGGTATAACGCGGCTGCAACTTGTTGCATCATTTCCGACATGTTACCCATTTGTTGACGAAGTTCCTCAACCTCGCTCACTTCATGCACTCTTCTTAAAAGCACATCCGAACCACGACTCAAGAATTGTTGGGAGTTCGCTGCCATATTTTCAATCAACTCTCTAGCTTGTGCCACCGTTTTGCTAACTAGTGCACCACCACCCGTCGTCGATAAGATTCCTATCACTTGATTGGAGTCCTTCATGAAGTATTGGATGATCATAGCGTCACTGAATTGGTGGTGAGGGCAGCTTGCCACTAATCTCTTGTATCGTTTCCAACATTCATATAAGGATTCTCCCACGTTTTGCTTCATCCCACAAATCTCCTTGCGAATTTGAGTAGCCTTTGATGCAGGAAAATATCTCTCTAAAAAGAGTTTCTTCAGCCCATTCCATGTTAATGAATCATAAACAATAAAATATTGAGACAAAACTAATTCATTGAATCATATAACATGTTGAGAAATCAACTTTATCCCATAACCAATAATAATTGTTTAGCTACTCATAGTTATGGAGTTCATCATAAAAATATTAATTGAAAAGAAGAAGATGAACAAAAGCAAACCCTAGAAGCGTAAACAAAATCGGCTCTCCAAGTTCCAAGAATAATACGTGATATCCAAAGTTGTAGAAGACTTTCCTTTAAATAGCTCTCTTGTTTCAAAAATTAGGTCTAATCTCAAAGGTCCAATAGATAGAAGTCCACCAAGCCCATATGTGAGAAAAACCCATGTAGAAAATATGCCCCAAAAAGCATCACAGGAAAATCGGTATTATGGTGGAAAATGTATCTCGGGTGGAAGGCAAAGTCCACACAGATCACTCGGTCAACGGGTCGGCTCGGTCGAGTCAACTCGGGTCAAGTTCTGAGTCAAACCGGGTAAAGGTGCCGGAGTGGATGACTCAACTCGGTGATGTCATTGAGTTAATCGGCTAGTGCCGTCGAGGGCGAGTCGGTCCGAGTTAGGGCTAACTCTATGGTGACTTGTTCTAGGCCATAGCCATTTTGCATAGGCTAGGGCATTCTTTTGCATAATGATAGCACATCAGAACTTCATTCCGGCCATGATGGCGTTGCATCCTTCACTACGTTCGGTTGTAACATCGGCTCAGTTCAACCCAATTCTTATGCAATATCACATCTACCGATCCTATCCCAAATCCACTTTGCAATCTCATCTGCTTGCTCGGCTCTTGAGTTTTACGCAGCAATCAACCTTTGTACCCATCTTGTAATCCTACAGCTCTTCTATAGCTTCATTTGCGGCTTGACCAATGTAACATGCCCGCAACACTTATTCATTTCGCAGCCAAGCAAATACATGAACTCAGCACTACCAGACTCTCCTCTTCCCAGTCTTCATACCAACCTCGGCATCAAATCTGCTGTCTAACTCACTGCGGCACAACATCTCAGCTTCACATTAACAGCTCAGTAGTTAAGCCATTTCATCTCAGGCCTAGAGTTCACTTCCATCTACAACTGCAGCTGGAACTCCAGTTCAAGCACCAACAAACACCGGCTAAACTGCCTGCAATTCAGTTCACCACCACTTTCATCATAACAGTACCACCACTAGCTAGAGCACTAGTTCAGTGCACCATTTCAATGCACCTGCAACAGCTACAACTCAGCTCACTGCATCATTTCCTTGCCTTATCTTCAATTGCAGCCACAGTTTTGTTGCCTCGCAATCAACAACAGCATAACGCCACCGATTCAATTCATTTCCACCTGTAATATGAGCTCACAAACATCCATGGTAACAACATCTCCCAGCTAATTTTACTCCTCAAACCCATTTGCGCAATAACCAACAATAGCTCGAACCCATTACTGCCAATACAATAACACCTCCATCTGCTCAGGCCACCGCACCTGTGACATCAAATCAAGCACAAACCACCTTCAATTCCATTGCTAGTATCACTCCATTTCCTTCAAGCACAGCCCACCTTCAGCTATGCTTCTCAATCCTCCATCCAGAACATCACTCTGCTTTATATTGCACTGTTTGCACTTTTGGCCATTGCCTCGATCATTTCAACTACCCCGCCATCTCCATTGAGTCTTCCGTAATGCACATCTACGAGAATCATGTTCGTAGCTTCCATTGCCTTTTCTTTCTCCCGGTTCACACAAGCACCAAGACAGAGCCATTTCGTCGGCTTAGGTCAATTTTCTTCTCGGACTACCACCAACAACGGTTGCATCTCATACTTCTATCAATAGCATCTCAGCTCTTCTCAATTAGCCATAAACCCATTGTTCCCTTGATAGTCTTCATGGTAACAACATCTTCATCATCCCCTTTTATCTTTTTCTCAATCCACCATAATAACTCAAACCCCAACTCTTTCTTCTCTGATTCTTGCTTGCCTCAAAACCATAACCAATTTCCATCATCAGAACCTCAATTTCAGAGAGTCCCACTTCGAATCATCCACAACAACCCTTTCTTCAGAATCGTATCCACTCTTCATCCTGTTCCAATTCTTTTCACAATTTTGCAATTTCTACGATTTTCATCTCTTGATTTCAGCAGCAACAAGAACCCATTTCAAATCGAAAATAACCTTTGATTTCTTCTCACCTGTTTCGATTTCCACAGATCCCCTTATCTCAATTTCTTCTCGATTCAACCCCTCATTGCAGTTCTCATAACACCACCAACTGATTCCAGTTCTTTTCTCCCCAGTTTGACCTTGATTAAATGATTCAAACTCAATTTTGACAAACAATTTCTCGATCTCATCCTTTCGTGTTCTTTATTTGAGCAGAAACAACACCCTCCGTCTCCATCGATCTCCTCGGTTCTCTGATTCAAATAGCTCTCATAAATTCTCTCATTTATTGATTTCACAGCAGCAGCTGCTGCTCAGCCATTGTTCCTCTCAATTTCAGATGCGTAAATGAACTAATGATTGAGAGAAAACACCTCTCGAATTTAGGGTTGTGTAAGTAGGTTATAATTGATGTTCTGTCACCTTGATAAGGGCTACCCAGATGGCATCCCCTTAACCACAGCTAGTCTTCGTTTAATAGTCCTCCAAATAGAGTTGCCCCTTAACCTTGGCTCAGCTCCCAATAGCATGTGAAATGACAATTACACCTTTTTGACTCAATTTGAATGATTTCCGCTTCTTTTCCTCCGTGCGACTCCAAAGTACCTAATAACTCAAAAACACGCGTAAAGTACATAATTCACAAGAAAAATATCAAAGAAAGCGTAACTACTAGATAGTAAATTAGGTGTTTTAGACGGTTATAACGTGCGTGAAAACGTAACTACTAGAAAGCGTAACTATCAAAGAAAAAAATTATGATCTGAAATTCCTATGTAACGGTTATAACGTGCGTGAAAACGTTATAACGTGTCTAAAAAGCGTTGTGACTAATTTTGTTTTCTTGTTTAATACTCCCTCCGTCCCTAAATAGATTACCAATTTATTTTTTAATTTTATCTCACTAATATCAATAAAAAATTGGATATTTCTAAAAATACCATTTCAATTGATTATTGTTAGTATAAGAAATATGTATAATTCGATAGTCATGATTATATTCCTTACATAGGTGTTTTAAAACCTAGGATATTTGTGGATATGAGAGGACAATATAACACTTATAGGGATTCTCAACATTCGATTGCAAAATTTGGCAAAAGTAAAACATGTCGGGAAAAAGTCGATTCTTCTGTTGGACGTTTTTTCTATGCCAACGATATTCCCTTCATTGTGGCTAACTCATCTCAGTACCACGAGACATTCAATGTAGTTGCAAATTTCGTCCAATCCTATAGAGTTCCATCATCTTATAAGTTGTCGAATCTCATATTAACTTCAGAAAAACAAAGGATTGAAAAAGATGTGGTGTCTGTCCAACGACATTATTGGAGATAATATGGTTGTACACTCATGTCTGATGGTTGGAAAAACAAAAGCAACCATATGATTGTAAACTTTCTAGTTTACAGTGGTAGTTGAATTACGTTTTTAAAAAGTGTCGACACAGAACATAATCCGTGGACGATAGAGTATTTAATTACTTTGTTCAAGCCCGTTATAGATGATCTCGGTCCGAAAAACATTGTTCAATTAATAACAAATCAAGGATTCCTATTCAAAGCTGCAGGTAACTAAGAATAACTTTATTTTATTTTATACATATATATTGGGAATATATTTATAATTAACTTCTTTCTATTTTTGTTTGAATAGGTAAGAGATTGGCATCAAAATATGGCACATTTTTCTGGGTACCTTGTGCTGCTCACGTGTTGGACTTGATTAGATACAGAAAAATTCCCCTTTGTTAAAAGATGTGATCGGAGAAGCAAGACAAATTAGCATATTTATTTACAATCATGCTTGGGTCCTTGATAGATTTCGTCAATATACTGCAGGACGCAATCTATTGCGCCCTGGCTTAACAAGGTTTTCAACGAATTTTATTGCAATCAAAAGCATCATTGATCAACGTAATGCTATCGAGAGCCTAATTTTGGACAAAGAATTTCATAAATCAGATGAGGCAAAAACTAAACAAGCTATACAAGTGAAGAATATTATTTCAAATGAGATGTTGTGGACGACATGTCAAAATGCGTGCATAATGGTTGGTCCTTTGTTGAAAATAATTCGTTTCTTGGACTCAGATGGACTTGTTCGATGCACTTGCTACATGTATGGAAACTATATAGATGGGTTTAGGATCAAATCGAAATACTTCTATCGTGGGTGTAATAAACAAACGATGGAAAAGTCAGTTGAGTTCTCCTCTTCATGTTGCATCGTATTTTCTCAATTTTTATTACATCTTTAACCCAACAACCAATCTCATCAATAATGAAATTTCTAAGCCACAAATTTGTCTTACTGAAGTTTTATCAAAAATGGTTAGTGGCCCGCAAGAACAAGCAAAATGCATACTAGAGGTACAAAATTACTAATAATATATCCAAATATGTTTAATTAAGTAATTTGAATTTCTAGTAACAATTGTACTTTTCTTTGTAGGCAGGAAGCATGCGAATGATGCAAGGTCAATTTGCATCACCATCAGCACGTATTGCAGCTCAACATGGTGATCCTGTAAGTTGGTGGTTATCTTATGGTGCTGAGTATCCATCCCTCCATAAGATTGCAGTAAAGATATAAGTCAAACAAATATATCATCTGGATAACAGAGGAATTGGAGTGTGTTTGAAAGAATCCACACCAAACTACGCAATCGTTTACTTTCATCGAGAATAAATGATCTGGTGTATGTCCAGTACAATTTGAAGTTGGAGCAACAAAAAATTAAAGGTAAAGCAATGCGACGTAACATTGATGTTCACGACGTTCATAGTCTATTGAGGGATAACAATATACCTGACTGAATAACGGGGGAAGACGAAACACCGGTTTTGCCTCAAGAATAACAATGGTTAAATATGCTGGAAGAGGAAGTCGTTAATAATCCAGAGCATGTCCCTCTACCATACAACCGGCATGATCCCAAAGTTCAAATCCCATACAAAAGGTTACCAGTGAGTGACTTTGTTTATGACTTTGGTAATCTTTCATTTGGAGACAATACACAACGTTATGAGTATGTGAATCTGATATATGATTCTCATTACACTTCCGATCGCTCTGACCATGGTGTTTAACACATGAACAAAGGATATAATTATAATATTGATAATAATAATGAAGTAGGTAACAATGATGATGAGAATGAAGGAGGTTATGATGACGATAATGAAGGCTATTATGATGATGATACTTATGCGAACGAAGATAGCCGGTACCCCAACGATGATGACTATGATCAGGAAAGGAACCGCCGAGAAAATGAAAAATACATGGATAAATCAAAAAAAGGTGGTGGGTAGTTGGTTCGCGTAGTTTTTTTTTTTATTAATGAACACTAGTTTAACCTGGCGAGATTGGGGTATACCCAATAAGACAAAATAGGGTCATTTTGAAGTAAAGTCAAGCTACCCCTTAACCTATATTTTTGTAAATGGCTAAAATGCCCCACAATGATTAACTCTAATTTAACTAAAATGATTAAATTAGTTAAATTAGTTAGATTAGTTAGTTGATTTAGTTATAAGTTAAGTTTTAGAAATCATTTAGAGAGAATTAGTATGAAGGAGTAGAGGAGATTTTTGGGGGGAGTTAGGGTTTTTGTGAAATTTGTGATATGAGTGAGATGAGTGATTCTAATCCCGATTTTGAAGTGAGAGTCTTCTAACTTTCCTCCTACATATGAGTACTTGTATGATGATCTACCAGACCATGATCGAATGGATTACATGCATGACCCTCACTTTTACTTTCCTCAAACTCATGATGGGTATGGAAGTGATGAATGTATTGAGCCAAACAAAGAATCCAATGAGAAAGAAGAAGAGAATGGAGCTGAAAGTAATCAGGTAGACAACCTAGGTGGTGAAGATTGTGATTTTTCCATGCAAATGATCGATTTTGCTTTTT
>JAJJWW010004796.1:0-11912 GCA_023531295.1 Papaver armeniacum
AAGTCCACTCGTTCTAGTTTCTGTAATGAAGCAAGATTGAGGGTTTTGTCACTGTAAATGAAGAAAAGGTTGAAACCTTAACAAGTAATTGAAGAAATGAAGAGAACCCGTAATTGAATTTCATTCCAAGTTTATTGTTTCCATTGATGATTCATCAATTGATGTTGCCTAATAACTCTCCTTTACTTTTTTTTGTTCATGTTCTTGTACCTCACTGTAGGGACGGACCCAGAAACTGGTTTGCCATTATGTTGATTCAGGGTATAGGTAATAACCTAGTGGAAAAAACTGTGAAAACTAAAATAATTTACATTGATGAGCTAAAAGGCTACCTGGGATAAACCTCAGATTAGCCCTTTCATAGTTCCATCAATTCAAACTAAAATTTCAAATGCTAATCTTGAATGTGGCAAACATTTCAGAAGATATTCTTTGGGTAGCCGTGGAATATATAGCTTGACCAGTGAATAGCACCGTTTAAAGCAAACTAGAAATCGTTCACCTATGATGCACCGATACTGATACGGTGACACTGATACGGGAATTCGTCAATTTTTATAAAATTGGGATACGGGATACGGTGGGATACGTGTGTTTATCAAAAAGAATATTTAATATAATAATAATTCAATCTACTAAAAAATATTTAACGACGTTCACCATGCAAATAGGCCTTAACTGGGCTGGTTGATGTTGTGGGCTACTTAGTTGGAAAGCAAAGAGCATATCAAAAGGTTACTTTTAGTGTTTAGGTATTTTACGATTGTGCCCCCGAATAAAACTGAATTGTGAATATAGCGTTTGATGATGAAGTTGCCGAAAATTGCCGTCATCCAAAACACACTTTTTGCTGCTGCAAGTTTTTTACTCTGGTCAACCAGAGAAATTAAAGAAGTTTAGGCAAATTTTGAAATTTCTCAAAGTAAAGTTTTGTTAATTATGTATGACTTATTTGTCAAGATAAATTGATTTTTACTTGACGGAAATGCAAACTAGTCATTTCCCGTGCTGTTTTACCTATAAAATCATCCATTTAAATTTTATTGTACATTTTATGTTAAGTTGGTATGGTGCATTGGTGATTATAATCATTGAAGAAAAAGACACAGTTCGGGTGATATATGTATTTAACATAATTCTTCGGTTCTTAAAAATTATATACATTTCAAAAAATAAAAAACTCTGAGATGGTGGGGAAAATTGAATAATAACGTTTTTTATTCTTACTGGGATTATATTCATCGATAATTGCCTTTATCAATCATGGATTATTGCCTTCGAGAATATAGTTGCTTAAGATAGTAAAATAAATAAATTTGACGGCGAAGCTCTGTTTAAATATAATTTACAACCATTAACGTGGTTTTTGTGGAAATTTCTTTGCACTTGCATTTAACTAAGAGAAAAAAATGTAAGATTACAAAATCAAACCGCAGTTTTTGTGAAGTTTTTTTATTTGAGAAAATGGGTCATTTGTCCAAAAAAATTTAAAACACGGTTCAAATGGACAAGTAAAAAAAAGTACGGGTGAAATAGCCAAAAAAAATAGCAAGGATGAAACTAGATTCATCTGGCTTATACTTAAAAATAGCAAGGATGAAATGGATGCATCCTTTGTAAAATAAAAATAAGAAAAAAATATTTGAAAATGTACAGGATGAAACTGGTTACATCCTGCCTATTTTTAAATTTTTGTCCATTTAAACAGTATCTTTTTAATTTTTGGCTATTAAACAGTATCAAAACCTAAGTGTCTTTTTCACCCAAGAATTGTTGATTTTGGTCATTTTGACCAATTTTGTGTTTTTATTTTCAAAGGTAGAAATCACTATCGCTGTTTACTGCCATGACATATGTAAGATATACATGTTTATATAGCTGAATTTCCTTTACACTTTCCACTCAATCTTGTTTCGGTGATACTTAGATCCGCCACGTCTCCAATAACTAATGGGAAAATCGAGCTAAGACGATAACAGAGATTTTTCTGATCACTGACGGGCAAATCAAGTAAAGACAATAAAAGAAATCTTATCCTAGGCTTAGCTCAGAAATATGATTTTCATATTAGATTAAAATTAGCCCCAGTCTCCATGGCATCTGAATTGCCACAAAGAAAGTATGTATTGTTAGAATGAGTCTAATCCAGCTACAGGTATTATTGACATGAACGAACAACTCGGTAGTTGCATACCATATGCATTTTTCATTTGAAATTCATGGCTCATAATTTTGCAGTTCCTATGACAACATATAAATTACGCATGAAAATGGTGAAAGAAGCAAGTTCAGAATGTCGTGTGCTTGCATATAAATTCGTTATTCTCAAACTGTATCACTAAATAGAAAAAGGGCGGCCGTTGTTAGGGATGAACTGCAAACACTAAAAATAGATTCTATATTATAATGATCGCCACAAAATAGATCTAACATTCACTATTTTAAACATAGATAATAAAGACAGGTTGAGATGAGGGAGGAAATTGAAAAATGTCACCGTTCAATACATTGGTTATAAAAACATAAAGGGGACACCTTATGATTTTAAAGTAAATAAAACATATTGGATGTAGACAAATATGAGATCTTTGAGCGATTTTTTTTTTTAATTATTTTTTTTTTTTCAATTTTGCATCGAATTATTACTTAAATGAGATTCGGCATAGAATAAAAGTTTTTAAACACATACTAGTTGTATCTGTGTAAATTGTCAATGATCCAGGGTACCTAGTTTTAGAGGGTATTGTTCGGTCCATAACCATCTCTAGTTACCAAAATCCACGTACTGAATTGGGTATACTATACTCGAACTCAAAAGCCATGTTTTAGAGGGTGTTGTCAATGATCCAGGGTACCTGGTCTTTTATAAAAAACCAGGACAACTGATTTCCAAAAGCCGTCATCCATAACCGTAATTTTACAAACCTAAAGAATCAGGTTCAATATTTACGCAAAACATAAATAAGAAACAACAAAAACAACCTAAACATAAACAGAACGATTATGTATGCAGTGATTACTGAGTTTGACAAATTGAACATGCAGTACTCATATCAGACTTTGCCATACAATAGGAGTCTCGAAGGCAATTTTTGATGACACTTATAAATAAAATGGAGGAGATTGAATATTTACATTTGAGAATTTGAATCTGTTGTCAGTATTTTTTTTGGGAATGTTGGGAACAAAAAACCAAAAAACCAAGACTTTGTTTAGAGGGAAATCATACTAGTAGTTACTCAAGGTTGGGCGATTTTAGTATATAATTAATAAATTTAAATGATGAAGCTTGATTTTGACATGAACTTAGATGTGATCTCGTTTGTTTATGGCGTAAGTGGATTTCCAATTACATACAGTAAAGCCAAGGAATAGCTTGATTGCCATTTCAATGCGGATAATATACTAGTTCACTGTTGCAGTGGGAGCCTAGTCTATGTCCACTCGTTCTAGTTTCTGTAATGAAGCAAGATTGAGGGTTTTGTCACTGTAAATGAAGAAAAGGTTGAAACCTTAACAAGGAATTGAAGAAATGAAGAGAACCCGTAATTGAATTTCATTCCAAGTTCATTGTTTCCATTGATGATTCATCAATTGATGTTGCCTAATAACTCTTATTTACGTTTTTTGTTCATGTTCTTGTACTTCATTTTGTAGGGACGGACCCTTAAACTGTTTTGCCATTATGTTGATTCAGGGTATAGGTAATAACCTAGTGGAAAAAAATGCGAAAACTAAAATAATTTACATTGATGAGCTAAAGTGCTACCTGGGCTAAACCTCAGATCAACTTCAGGATACGGGGGGATTTTTTTCTTTTGGTGACTCGTCATTCAAAATTTCAAATGCTAAATTGCTAATCTTGAATGAGGCAAACATTTTAGAAGATATTCTTGTAGAAATTGACGTTTAGTCCCAAAGTTACTGGGCTTAGGACGTTTTAGTCCACCCATCTGAGGCCTAGTACTCTCTAGTCCAAAAACCCCAGCGCCCAACGGTTTAGACCAAAACCCGTTTGAGTTAATCCAAAATTCAAATTGATTCAATTTTCTTGTTACCCTAATTATCCTTTTTATGTTTTGTGTTCCATTTCTAGATCTTAGATTTTTGTTTTGGAGAGAGACAGTGCCAGATGCGATTTAACGTCGTTGTTCTTCAAGAGATTTGTGCTCGGTGTCACTTTTTATGCTTTCTTCCTCGATTTCTTAGGATCTAGGTTAAAATCATATCATCTTTCTCTTTCGATGAACGATTTTTCATAAGATTTCTACTAAAACAAGAATTGAAGAAGGATTCTTACAAGATTTCCACTTGAAAACAATAATTAAAGTAATTTCACAAAATTGCTGCGAAAAGGAGAACCGAAGAATGGTTTTTACAATATTTCTACTTGGAAACGATAGTTGAAGGAGGACTTTCATAGGATTCTTAGTGGAAACGAGATTTGGAAAAGGAATTTCACGAGATTTCTACTGTAAAACGAGGGTTGAAGTAGGGTTTCTCAATATTTCCCTCGCGAGAGGTAATTCATTTTCTCCTTCTGTCACTTTTATCGTTCCCCAATCCGAATATCATGAGATTAGTAAGGTTTTTCATCCAAATAATGGGAAATGGTCATTGCCATCCAGATAATGGGCTAGGGGAATTAGTTTATCCACCAGTTTGTTGGCACTCCCATAAAAAAGTAATGTCATGCATTTATAACCTAATTATGTATTCCCGAAACCGCAATGGTGTTTCAAAATCTTCTTTTAAGATTTGGGATTTTTTAACAAAATGCTCTACGCCTACTTTAGCTAGGAAGTTTTGAGTATTTGCCTTTGATTTAGTATAAATAATACTAGTGATTTTGGTGCAGTGGTGTATATATTGGTGCACCTGTACGAAATGCAAGTGTACATATTGTACGCAATGCAAGTGTACATATTCGAAAAAGATGGACCAACTATGATCTGTCCGAGCAGTGGTGTATATATTGGTGCACTGTACGCAATGCAAGTGTACATATTGGTGCACCCAGACGTAATCCAAGTTTACATTTTTGCATCTTAGTTCGGTAAGATAATATTACTTTGTTGGTTCATAGTCCATTTGATTTAGTTGAGTTGAGTTATGCAGGTCAATTGTTAGATGCATGAATGTATGCAGGTCAAATTGTTACATTGTTTTTCTAGGGTCTTCATTTTGTACTAATTAACCCGGTTTATGTGTGTTTGTAATTTGCGGGTTTTAATTTATTTTTAAGGATATAATTATGAAGTTGTGTCGTGGGCAGGAACTGAGATTGAGGGCTATGGCTAGAAAAGGGATTGGGAAAGATCATGCTAATAGGTCACCCACGACTACTATTACATTCATGTATATATGAACCAGGCGTCCACATTAACGAGGATGTGATGGCAACCTTAACTCTTGAAGAAAACAAAGTTAGGTTGAAATTAGACCCACCAAAGTTTTTGATGTTGATCCCAATACCCAACTGGTACTTTATTTTTCATAGTGGTAATTTGAAATCTTGGATGAAATATATGCTCTCATGTTTTACCATGCATCTTTTCATACATAGATTTTTTGCTGTTCTTGTCCATGTACTAGTTTTACTTATGAATGGTATTCTTAGGGTTAATGCATATATGTTTAGGATTATTTTTTTTTGAATCTTATCTTGTATAACTCTTGATGGTTAATATCTAGTGTGTTCATCTTCTTTTACTGTAGGATCGTGAGTTCCACAAATTAGACAGTTGATTCTTAATGTGTACATAATTGTACACTTATTGATGTGTACATAATATTCCAAGAGAAGTGGAAACTATGTGCAGTATGAGACTTAAGCATAACATTGCCAATCCGATTCATGCAATTTATGTTATGTGTGATTTTTTTTTTTTTGTGCTCCAGCATTATTTGTTCTTTGGTTATTCTTTATTTATGCACTATTTGTTTATTTTTGTTTTCTTATAATTTTTAGTGTACCTGTTTAAAGACGATTATTTTATGCACGTGTACTTTTTGGTGCACTAATCAAAAATGGGATTTTTTATACACTTGGACTATGCCTACAAGTTGCTTTGCACGTAGAAAAAACCACTATATTTGGGTAAATAACTATGGGTACAAACCGGCACAAATGTGTACATAATCGTACACATGTTAATTGTTAATGTGTACATAGTTGTAAACATGCTTTTTATTATACAAGAATCTTTTATTTTAGATTTAATTATTATTTTCTGTTTACCTCTCTAATATGATTTGTGATGTTAACTCAGGGGGAGACATGGAAAGACCGGATCATTTTGTAGGCGTGTATATAATTGTACAAAATGAGTCCCCAACTAATGTTGCTATGCTTGCAGCCCAAGATGATGCAACACGGTGCAAGGTATTTGTTCTAGTTGTAAACTTTGGTTCCCTTGATGCTTCCTACCTTAATATTAGTCCTAACTAATAACATGATTGTGTGCTTTAGGCTTTCTTAGTTGAATTTGATAAGTACAACCTTCGTTTAATGAAATAACACATTGATTCTTAATGTGTACATAATTATACACATGTAGATAGTTAATGTGTATATAGTTGTACACTTGTTGATTGTTAATATGAATGATTGGTGTTGTGCATGTTTTACAGGGGTGTACATATTGGTGCACCTGTGTAAATCTTATGAGAAAGTAGGATTCCCTTGTTTTACAACGGTGTACATATTGCTGCACCTATAGGAAGTAATTCCCATGAAAAAATATGTTTTTGTGTGGTTGTGAATGATCATTTTTATGCATGTTTTGAAGCGGTGTACGTTTTGGTGCACCTCTGTTATTCTCATGTAAAAGTAGGTTTGTGTGTAGTTATGAATGATCGTTTTTCTACATGTTTTGCGAGGATGTACACATTTTTGCACCCGTATAATTCCCATGAAAAAGTGCTTTTAAAGTGTGAATATGAATGATCAATTTTATGCATGTTTTGCAGGGGTGTACACATTGGTGCGCCGGTGTTTTTCAATGAAAAAGTAAGTTTGTTTGTGGCTATAAAGGATTGGTTTTAGGAATGTTTCACATGGATGAATACATTGATGCACCAATATACTTCTCATGAAAAAGTAGGTCTGGGCATGAGTATGATTGATCTGTTATGCATGTTAGTAATCTCCTTTTCGGAAAGTGCAATGAATCATTGTACTTGGATATTTCGAAAACATACTAAGTTTGTGTAGTAATGCCCACATGGATTGTGTCTCTGACCATAAACTAACTTTTTATTTGATCGTTTTTTTTGCTTTGTTTTCTTATGTGGATGTTGGTGAAAGGATAATCACTTTATTTTCAAGTTGCGATTTCTTATGTTCATTGTTTTGTCCTCGATGCGGTCAGACTATTATGGATGTTATCCAACCGGAGCTTGGCATGGATGATATTTTTCTCGGTGCGTACGTACTACGGTGGCGATCGGCTATCATGGATTTTGGATTTTTTTGGATCTTTGCATCGGTGTACATAAATGTACACACAAATGTAAATTAAAAATTTTTAAAAATGAAAATTATATAGTCATATGGCCATGGGTACTCTTTTTGTAGCTCTCGGAAAATGCTATCCAAATATATAAAGTTTGTAAAATTTGGACGAGCAGTTTAAAAGATAAATTGTTTATAATTTTTTTTTTTATATTTTTTAAAATTGCTGACGTATCACGTCCACGTTGAATTTGTCCGTTACAAAACAGTTTCCACTCGCTGCACGTGTGCTTTATAAAACACGTGTGGAGGTCAGCGTCTTTACACAATTTTTGGATTAAACTGTAACTAGTCAACTAGGTCTGGACTAAACTGTTCTATTTAGTGGGGTTTTGGACTGAACCGTTTTTTTCCCGATATTCTTTGGGTAGCCGTGGCATATATATAGCTTGACCAGTGAATAGCACCATTTAAAGCAAACTAGAAAATCGTTCACCATGCAAATAGGCCTTAACTGGGCTGGTTGATGTTGTGGGCTACTTAGTTGGAAAGCAAAGAGCATATCAAAAGAACCTTCATTTGGGGCATACATATGGATGACCCTAACTAGTGTGGGGTGATAAGGGGTGTCTAATGAATGGTTAAGTTACTCAAATACTCTTGATTTATAAATTAATCTTTAATATTAACTTTTTTAGTTTATTTTCTTTTAATTTTAATATTTAAATTTTATTTTATTTTGAAAAATTTTTAATTTCTTTTTTTTCTTATTGCATGGAATTTTTTTTTTACAAAAATTACAGAGTAAAGTTCGGCTAACAATAAAATCAAAACTATCAGTCGAACTTCTCTTTTTTTTTTTCATTCTGAAAGTGTCGATGAACAATTCGGCTGATAATTAAACACGAAGATGTTAGCCGAACTTCACTTTATGAAGAATAATATTAAGTTCGGATGTCTTATTTTTTTATCGAATCTGCCGAACCTAGGTATGTTTTCACAAAACATAAGTTCGGCTAACATATTATCAGCCGAACCTACGCATGTTTAGGTTCGGCATATCACTTGTCCGCCGAACTTAGACTCGTAAATAAAAAAATTTAACAATATTTTTTTTTTGAAAAAGTTATTTTTTTTTTAAATTAAAAAATTATAAAATATATTTTTTTAAGAATTTTATTTTTTATTGTAATTAAAAAATATAAATATTAAGGGCATTTTTGCCATTATGAAAAATGGCTAGATAGGGGCACCTTAGAAACACTATTTCCAACCTTGTTTTTGTCTTATTCAATATGCCCCAAAATTTTCATGTATGCCCCAAATAATGGTTCTATCAAAAGGTTACTTTAGTGTTTAGGTATTTTGCGAGAAAACTGAATTGTGAATTTAGCGTCTGATGATGAAGTTGCCGTCATCGAAAACACACTTTTTGCTGCTGCAAGTTTTTTACTCTGGTCAACCAGAGAAATTAAAGAAGTTTAGGCACGAGGAAGATTTTGAAATTTCTCAAAGTAAAGTCTCTTTGCCGTGTTAATTATGTATGACTTATTTGTCAATAAAATTTCCATGTCCATAAATTGATTTTTACGTGACGGAAATGCAAACTAGTCATTTCCCGTGTTGTTTTACCTATAAAATCATCCATTTAAATTTTATTGTGCATTTTATGTTAAGTTGGTATGGTGAATTGGTGATTAATAATCATTGAAGAAAAAGAGACAGTTCGGGTAATATGTGTATTTAAAATAATTTTTCCGTTCTTAAAAATTATATACATTTTCAAAAAATAAAAAACTTTGAGATGGTGGAGAAAATTGGATAGTAACGTTTTTGATTCGTACTGGGATTATATTCATCGATAATTGCCTTTATCAATCATAGATGATTGCCTTCGAGAATATAGTTGCTTAAGATAGTAAAATAAATAAATTTGTACGGCGAAGCTCTGTTTTAATATAATTTACAACCATTAACGTGGTTTTTGTGGAAATTGCTTTGCACTTGCATTTAACTAAGAGAAGAAATGTAAGATTACAAAATCAAACCGCAGTTTTTGCGAAGTTTTTCTATTTTCAAAGGTAGAAATCACTATCGTTGTTTACTGCCATGACATATGTAAGCTAAACATGTTTATATAGCTGAATTTCCTTTACATTTTCCACTCAATCTTGTTTCTGTGATACTCAGATCCGCCACGTCTCCAATAACTAATGGGAAAATCGAGCTAAGACGATAACAGATATTTTTCTGATCACTAACGGGCAAATCAAGTAAAGACAATAAAAGAAATGTTATCCTAGGCTTAGCTCGGAAATATGATTTTCATTTTAGATTAAAATTAGCCTCAGTCTCCATGGCATCTGAATTGCCGCAAAGAAAGTATGTATTGTTAGAATGAGTCTAATCCAGCTACAGGTATTATTGACATGAACGAACAACTTGTTAGTTGCATACCATATGCATTTTTCATTTGAAATTCAATGACAACATATGAATTACGCATGAAAATGGTAAAAGAAGCAAGTTCAGAATGTCGTGTGGTTGCATATAAATTCGTTATTCTCAAACTGTAACACTAAATGGAAAAAGGGCGGCCGTTGTTAGGGATGAACTGCAAACACTAAAACTAGATTCTATATTATAATGATCGCCACTGTATCCGAAAATAAATCTAACATTTACTATTTCAAACATAGATAATAAAGACAGGTTGAGAACAGGGAGGAAATTGAAAAGTCATCGTTCAATACATTGGTTATAAAAACAGAGTGGGGACACCTGACACCTTATGATTTTTAAAGTAAATAAAACATATTGGATGTAGACAAATATGAGATCTTCCAACTATGGGACATAGTTCCGGCGGCTATTATATGGGCTATCTGGAACGAGCGAAACAACCGAATCTTCGAAGAAAAGTATTTATCTGATTTTCAAATCAGTGTGAAGGTCAAAGCATTGATCTTGGCTTGGAGTTCTGCCTTTAAAAGGAATTTCAACTTCAGGCTTGATGATTGCATTTGCATATTTTCCTGGGAAAACATGTTCCACTGACATCAACATCTGTTTGTTTTATCTTTCTACTTCCTAAATATTAGGATTGTATCTCTTTTAATTTTGTTTTACACTTACAATTTGTACCTTTAGCATTATCATTTTTACTTCTCTCCTTAATAAAATTCTCATTTCACGATAAAAAAAAAATATATATATATATATTTTGTTTTCAATTTTGCATCTAATTATTACTTAAATGATATTCAGCCTAAAATAAAAGTTTTTAAACACATACTAGTTGTATCTGTGTAAATTGTCAATGATCCAGGGTACCTAGTTTTAAAGGGTATTGTTTGGTCCATAACCATCTCTACTTACCAAAAGCCACGTACTGAATTGGGTATACTATACTCTGAAAACAAACAGGACAACTGATTTCCAAAAGCCGTCATCCATAACCGTAATGTTACAAACCTAAAGAATCGGGTTCACTATTTACGCAAAACTTAAATGAGAAACAACAACAACAGCCTAAACATAAACAAAACTATTATGTATGCAGTGAGTTAAGAGTTTGCCAAATTGAACATGTAGTACTCATATCATACTTTGACATACAATAGGAGTCTTTGGAATGGTATGTCTTCCTTGTTGTTGTATTTTCTGTCTACTAACAAATAGAGCTTTGGTGAGTTGACATATAAAGCCATCATTTCAGAAATAGCAAAATATATCTGCTATCTTACCTCAGATCCATTCAAGGTTGATGCAGCTCAATTTTACACACTTCCTACCGATTGCATTGTTATCTGTAAACCGCAATTGGCAACTGATAGTCTTACTGAGGAGCATGTTAAACCCGTAAATGACATATACTCCCTCCGTTCCATTTTACTTGATGTTTTAGGGATTTTTCTGTGTTCCAAAATAGATGATAGTTTTAGTATTTTTGTCATATTCTCACTGATTAGCCCTTGCTTTGAAATCACACAATATCATTAATTTTTATTGTAATCAGTACTCTAATTTTTAAATCTCCTATAATCTTTTATTAAATGATGGAGAATTTGGTAGCATATCCCAAGTAAATAACTACGAGATTGATAACGTTCCTAGAATTTCGAAACTAAAACTAGGTCATTTAAATCTTTAAGAAGGAATTAATATGGATAAAATTGGAAATATTTTACTCTCCCTGATATTTCTTAATCTCCGTGAAAATCTCTACAACGTCAAGTAAATCGGAACCGATGGAGTATTAGACAATATTTTAGCGTCCACTTGACCCAGCCCAAACTTTTACATGTTTAAGACCACGTTTTAGTGGTTTATGGGCATGTAGGATGTAGCCCATTCTCCTTGCACGCATTGACTTGTTTAGAGACTCTATGGAGTTAGTATTACCAAGAGAACTAGAGTCTGCAACATTTGCCGATTAATTTGAAATTATCCTCGG
>JAJJWW010004797.1:0-41312 GCA_023531295.1 Papaver armeniacum
GGCTACATCCAAATCCACGAACCACATGGTTATGCAGTTGTACACTCCAAAACCTATGGAATTTGGCAAGGGCTCGATCTGGGGCTCGTTATAATCGGTAGGTTGTTAAGTTGAGTAGACTTGATTATGGTAGATTTCAAAATTCATCACATGAAGGATTTTAGAAAAACTCAATTTGGGGCAACCTATAATCGGAGGTTGTGGAACCTATTTGGCTTACGATTATGGCTACATCCAAATCACGAACCACGTGGTTATGCATGGCTCTGACACTCAAAACCTATGGAATTTGGCAAGGGTTGATCGGGGGCTCCTTATAATCGGTAGGTTGTCAAGTTGGTAACTCTACCGATTATGGTATATTTCAAATTCCCTTACATGAAGGATTTTAGAAAAACTCATTTTGGGGCAACCCATAATCGGATGGTTTGGTAATATATTTAACTCTCGATTAATTCGCATCCTAAACACGAACCAAGTGGTTATGGTGGCTGTGTACCCTCAAAACCTATGAAATATGGCAAAGGTTGGATCTGGGGCTCGTTATAATCGGTGGGTTATATAATTATATACCCTACCGATTATGGTTGATTTCAAAATTCATTACGTGAAGGATTTTAGAAAAAACTCATTTTGGGGCAACTTATAATCGGTAGGGTATGTAACCTATTAGGCTTCCGATAATGGCTACATCCACAGCTCAAGCCAAGTGGTTATGGTTGGCTCTGCACCCCTCAAAACCTATGGAATTTGGCCAAGGTTGAATAGGGGCTCCTTATAATCGGTAGTCTTACAAGTTGGATATGCTACCGATTATAAAAGGGATTATCAGCCGAAGTATAATCGGTAGGTATAGTTTCAATTTAACCTACCGATTCACCTGTAACCTACCGATTATGGTGTTGGCTCCCGATTATATAAGGGCATATTGACCATTTCGAAAAATCGAAGATAAGGGGTAGCTTAGATTTACGTTTGGGTGACCTTTTTTTTGTCTTTTAGTGTCGCCCCTAATTCTTTTGGGGTCGCCTCTAAAAGTGCCAGGTACTTTTTCCGTAAACTTTCGGATGACCGACGACTTGAAGACTAGAGTTGCCAAGCTATTTTCTGAAATGGAAACCGTGAAGAGTAAACTAACACAGCTGGATCAGATGTCTTCAAACATAACCAAAATCATGGCATATGTCAATATATCCGGAGAGCACTTCCTACACAAAAAAAAAAAAAAAAAAAAAAAAAAAACGTTAGTACCGAGATTTGAAGTTCGTGTGTAATTAATGGTTCGTGAATATAACAACTTTGAAATTTGCAATTCGCGTATACAATTTGAACCCATAAAGAAACCAGAAAATGGGCTATATAGCCAAAAGGGCAAGTTTTCTGGGCCATATGGACTGGTAGGAATTCTGCCTGGGTCAAATGACCAAAAGAATCTTTTTTGTATGGAGAGACGGTACTACCCTTTTGTAACAGTTCGCCCACCACGTTCTCTCTAACATTGCTCATTCTTTTCTTACGGCATCGAGAGACTCATTCACCTCCGCACTCAACACCACCATCATCAATTAACCAGTCACCACCACCACCACTACTACCACCTACTTTAACTATTGTTCAGTCACCATCGCTACCACCTTTATTAACTCTTTTCTCATATTACACCACCTTCACCAACTCTCCACCCTATTACAACCACCACCGCCTTCACCAACTCTCCATCCGATTACAACTACCACCGCCTTCACCATCTTCTGTCATGGTTACCACTACCATGACTAACTTCATCGGAGTTTACAATATCACCACGGGTGACATTAATTTATTAGCCAATACCACCAATATTTATTTTAAGATCCAAAATTTTTTCCCCTAATTTGTATGATTACAGATTTATCAAAGTCTAAATGGGATGCACTTGTGCACTTGCAGACTTCACTACATCCTTGAACATTAATACCACAAGCACTAGTCACATCATTTCTTCTAAATAATTACAACAAAACAATTAACCCAACCAAAAACAGGAAGAAACCAATATCATCCCTATCTAAAAAAAAGATGAAATCATTTTCATTCTATTTTAAACATAGATGAAACCAATATCAACCCAATCTAAAAACTAGATGAAACCAGTTTCATCCTGGCTTAAATATGGATGAATCCAACATCATCTCAATATAAACACGATGAAACCAATTTCATCGTATATTAAACATAGATGAAACCAGTTTCATCTTGGCTTAAATATGGATGAATCCAACATCAACCCAATATAAACACGATGAAACCAATTTCATCGTATATTAAACATAGATGAAACCAATATCAACCCAATCTAAAACAAGCTGAAACCAGTTTCATCCTGACTTAAATATGGATGAGTCCACCAGCCCAATCTAAACAGGATGAAACCAATTTCATCCTGGCTTAAACATGATGAAACCGATTTCATCACGGCTTAAACGTGATGAATCATCTGAATTTATCTTGTTTTATCACCTACAACCCTTCACAACCACCACCACCATCATTAATCATGTAATTTCCTGTAATAAACCAACTCATCATCACAGATCGATCAAGCTGAAAAGAAAAAAAAAAGAAAAACATATCGGCCAAGTACAAAAATGAAGAACTATCAAAACAATAAAAAAAAACGATCTAGGTTAAGAATGAGAAGCACCAATTATGAAAAAAATATATAAAAACAGATTAATTGATTAATTTGTATTGATTGATTGAGCTGATTGTGTGAATGGTTTTCTAAATTGAAAAATTTCCAAACTATTCCGAGAAAGAAATACGGAGGGGATGATGGATAAGTATTGAAAAGGAAATCTAGGGAAAGTGGGGAACTAGATAGTCTTATTTTAGTCAACCAATCAATTTTTAATTGAAAGTTACTGTCGTCTCTAGTGTCGACATACATTAACTCTATAAACAGTCCACGTATCTATTGAAAGAGGTAACACTGTCAGTGGGCATTAATGAATCAGCAGTGGGGCCCGCGTCAAAAGAATTAAAAAAAAAATCAGATTTAAAAGATAAAACCTTCAGTGATATATCCGATGGTATTAAGGGCTCGGCAAATATTTAAAAAAGATAAGGCCATATTGGTCTGTTCAAGTTAATTAATAAAAAGAATTCTGGGTGAAATATCCAAAATGGATATTTAAACAGTATATTTCTGATTTTTGGCTATATAAACAGTATCTAAACCTAGAAAGCTATTTCACCCAGGAATTTTTGTTTTTGGTCTTTTTGACCAATTTTGTGTAAAGAAACCACCCTATTTTCTATAAAATCTAACGTCTTTGCGTGCCGGTACAGGGAATCTAGAATAAAACCATCATATTTACCATCAAACCTAATGTCCTTGTGTTTAATTCGGCCCAAAAGAATGCTTGTAATTTGATATTTGTAATAAGGCCTGCCAAAATTTTCTTTTTATATATTGTCGAAGATTCTTTGTCTCTTTCCATATGCACCCTCGTATAGCAACCGGAAAGTAGGGAAATTTTATAAAGTACCCCTTTTTGAATTATGCACATCTAAAGTACCCCAGTTTTTTACAAATTTTCTAATAAAGTGCCCTTGGTTTGACCGTTTTTTTAATAAAACAATTAAACAAGAAAGTTAGGGAAGTTAAACTCCATGTGGCACCTATAGAAGACCCTCTGATTTGAACATGGAAGATTCAGTTAGAATTGGACAACCGACTCAGTGACTCAAATCACTGTTCTCAAACTCTTCACCATCAAATTTGTTTTCAAACTCTTCTTAGTAGTAGACCAACACATCCATTCAACACAAATTTAGGTCACTCATACCAGGTTGTGTTTCACCTAAGTATCCATCATCAATACCAGCTACAACTCTTTGTAGCTCCATAATTCTCAGCTTCAACAATTCCATTACATTTCTAGCTCATCACTGCCTGTAGATGCACCACAAACCTCCATTGGAAATCAACATCTAACTCAATTTCCAACTGATTCCATTCATCTCTTGTCTTCAGCTGCAGGACATCATAGTTCAGGCCATCACTAGCTAGACAAAATCACTGCACCTGCATTTGTTTACTACAATTCAGATAAGCCGCCTAACATACATCTAATCACTACATAGCATCAACAGTCTATGTCTCAGTTTTGAATTCAAATTGCAAGAAACACCATTCTGCAGTTCACTGCCTTATATCACATCTAATTTCCTGCGATCACAAACCCATTCATTCAACTTCATATTTGTTCCACCAAGTCCATCTCTTATTCCCTGCAACAACCACTTGCAAACTAACACATCATTGGCCTACATACCAATATCCATATATCCTACACTGCTGATTTTAATACCAACAACATCGGCAACGTCAACATTTCTAGTCCTTCCAGTCTCGAACAACAGAAGCAACACACCTCCAACAGATTCGACTCAAACCAACTTCCTTTTGTGCGCTGCATATCACCAGTTCCAGCTTCACCTCGAGCCATTCTGTCACAACACATAATCCAGTACCACCATTAAGTCATTCATTAATCCACCACCAAGTCTAACTCCTCACCATATCAGCTACTTCTTGTGCACCACCAGATCCATATCCTGTCATTCTCCACAAACCATAACAATCAACAGATTCATATTGAACCCGTCTTAAATTTCATAACAAACTCTCATTTCAAATCCACTTCTCTGTCGGTTCTCTTTTCAGAACTAAAGAATCATCATCTTTGTCTATAAATCAAACTCTCAAATCATGTCCTGAACCATCACAATCGCAAATTCAGAACCCCCTCTTGATCACTGCACCCTTTGAAGCAACAAATTCATCTTCTGGTTCGTCTCAATTTCTTAACAACATCTATTGTTACTTTTGTTTCTACAATTTCTTGCATAAACCCTAGGTATCTCAAGAACTCAGACAACAACTCCAGTCTCCACCAATTCTTCAATCCCCTCAGCAGGTTACGACCAAAAACTCCAATTCATCTCAACCCTGCCTTTTATTCCTCATCTATTTCTCAAATCCGCCAAATCAAATCTCAACATTAAGAGAAACTAATTGACTTCAATCACATCTGCTAACTGAACTCATCAATTTCCTCCATCAACAAATACCCTTTGTCGATCCAGAGCCCATCTAAACAAAGTTAGGGTTTGTAAAATCTTACGTGGACCTGACCTTCTGCTTTGCCTCCATCGAGAAGATGAGTTTTAGTGATCTGTAATAAACAAAATCAAACACCGAGATGCAATGATTTCTATTGATTGATCGAAAAGGGAGAGACCAGTCGCCTCCTTTTCCCCCATTCTCTTCTCTGAACGAAAAGACAACGAAATGAAAGTGAGATATTTCTCTCTCTTTAGGTTTATGGAACGTTTGGTAAGTTTCCATTATTCTTTGACCGGGTAAAATGGTTTTGACTAACTAAAGTGACCCCTTCCCGTTTTTCTGCACTTTGGAGGCACTTTCGAAAATTTGTAAAAAAACGGGGATATGAAAAAAACGAGGTAAAAAAAATGGGGGTACTTTATAAATTTTCCCAATGTTATTATATATTCGAGTACCCCTTTGCGTAAAATAAAAAGTAGAAGAAAAAAAACGGATTGTATTTGCACAACGAGGGTTTAGTCCCTTAGAACGCGCTAAAGAATTGAGCGAGCTGACTTCATCTGCTGTACATACAATGGTCTATGAGAGAAGTCAAGTCTAGTCCATCTGGGTAAATTTCCGGTCGTCCTTGTTGATAAAATTTGAGACCCTAATAGATAGCTAACTGCACTCTGGGATGCACGGACGCGCCGGTTTAGGTGCCGATTCCGTGTCTGACGCACGGTGGACGCGGGACGCGCCCACGACACTAACTCGACGCGTGTCAGACGCACCACGTGTGCGTCCCACGTGATTCCGAAGGTGGACGCTAGGCTGGACACAGTTTTCATGCGTTGGACGCAAATTTTATTCATAAAAATAAATGTGTGTAGCCAGTTTAGAACCTGGAAAAACTTAAGCTCCTTATTCCAATACCCTAACCACCGCACCAGCCCTATTTTTTTATATTGGTTATACATATTTTCTATACTCTATCTCTACATTTTTGAATCCATTATTCCCACAAATCCATGAAATGCTATTTTAAATTTGTTTATTTTTTGTCATGAAATTTATACTCACGTATATTTATAATATTTTATATTTATATATACGTGTCCATGTCCTAATATTTTTAGTATTTGGCTGTGTTTGCATCAGCGTTATGTCGTGTCCACGTCAGCGCGTCCGCGTATGTACGACCCAGACTGCACTCAATGATAAAACTTATTCAATGCACAAAATGGGGCATCTTTTTTGTTGTCTCCAGTCCTCTACATCAGCAGGAATAGCCTGGGTCCACTCATGAATTTACTACACATGACTTACAATTAAAGAAGACTTTGGTGAGGCGACAATGAATAAATGTTTGACAGGACAGAAAATGATGACCTACATCTCTTAAATGATTTTGGGGCCCTCCGACTTGATTTTCTTTTAAAAGCCCCTTATTCCGGGGAATCAATTTTTTTCAATCGGAGAAGAGAAATTTATTAAGAGTAGCAGAATGTACAAAAAAAAAAAAGTTCTTCCAGGAGCATTAAGAGCAAGTCTTATGGTGGAATCAATCCATCTTCCATATTCCACGCCACCTCAAAGACTTGGAAGTGTGGATGGAAGCGCAAGTGTAATGGTGGAATATCAGAAACGCAATTCTTAATTGCGCTAAAAAAACGCAATTCTTAATTGCGCTAAAAAACGCCATTAAGAATGGAGTTTTTTTCTCAGCCGTTAGATTTCAACAACTCATTTCAAATCTATGGATAAAAAAAACGCAGTTCTTAATGGCGTTTTTTTAGCGCTATTCTTATTGGCTTTTTAGCGCTATTCTTAATGGCGTTAGGATGGATTCCATTTAACCTTCCACGAAACCATGGAAGGTTGCTTGGATTTTCTGTGGAAGACCCCAACTTGGAACCCATTAGACTTGACATTCCATGGATTTTCTACACTTGGAATAACTTTGATTCCACCCTAAGACTTGCTCTAAGGAGGAGAGAAAAAGAAAAAAGAGAAAATTACACGAAAACAAGATTCCAGTTATAAACTGTGTTTGTGAAATTTAAGGGTATCCTATCTCCAAAAGCTTCTGCCCATCTGAGTACAAGAGTTTTTGCATCAATGCATAACTCTTCATCAGTTTTGTAAGAATGGTTCTCTTCAAAAATTCTGCTATTGCGCTCATTCCAAAGAACCCAAACTACTGCTGCTGGAATGAGTTTCCAAACCAATTTTCCATTACCAATATTCCGTAAAATCATGTGTTCATATTTCTTGTCCCGATGAATTTCAACGATATGTATTTTCTATCAAGCAATGATTCACCATTTTGTTTTATTTATGAAGAAGAGAAAATTCATACTACAAGAGATGGACATTCATATGCTTAAGTTCTGTAACTCCTTCCTTACAAACTGTCGTGATACGCAATTTGAACTCAGAACTTAAAAATCACCACAAAAAGTTGCATTAACGTAGAGTGGAGTGGACATCCGAGATAACTGCATTATCACACATGAGTAGACCACAATTTGTTCTTTTTATAAACGCGCATACCAAACAGCTCAACATAAAAGTTCGCACTTGAGATTGATGCATTCCTTTAAATTACATTCAAAAACAACTTCATTTTATTATAACTTTCAAAAAAAACACAAAGCTCCAATACATCATAGATCATAGTTACAACTTAAAAAAAAAACAAGATCACGTATATTACTATCTACCATCAATTATCTCTGAATACATTTGTTATTCTCGCCGCATAAGAATCGACAATTTTCCAATACGGAAACCACAATTGTTCTTTTCTTAGAAGCAAAACAAAGAATAGACCCCAAAATCCAACTCCAAAGCCCAGAATAATAACACCATAGAACAATATTCTCTCCTTTACATCCTCTTCTTGACCATTTTCTCCAGCTTCCTTCGTACGACTTGTATCACTAGTATTGGTATCACCATCACAAATTTTCTTGGTTGGTTCTCCACACAACAAATCATTCCCAACAAAGGCCCAACCATCAACACTTAATGTACCAAAGTGATCTCCTCTTGGGATCCTGCCACTCAACTCATTATAAGATAAGTTTAAAACCCCAAGAGAGTCAAGTGATGTCAAAGATTGAGGGATATGTCCTGTAAACCTGTTGAAACTTAAATCCAAGGACCCTAAACTTGACATGTTTCCTACACTCCTAGGAATGTCACCAGATAAATGATTATGGGACAAATTAAGTGTCGCAAGTCCTTTTAACAAGCCTATATCGGTTGGAATGTTTCCATCCAACATGTTGCGAGATAGATCAATTCCTGAGCTATAGTTGTACAACTTTTCGAAACGTATCATGATCCCTTTGAGCACCATCTGCAATTGAATATTATCGGGATAGTAGAAGTCAACAGACTTGTTTACTATACCCCTCCAGTATTTCCCAGATATATTAGGAATATGGCCGGAGAGATTGTTTTGTGACAAATCTAATATCTGGAGTCGTTCCAAATAATTAATCTCTGGAGGGATTGACCCATGGAACTTATTGGACCTCAAAGAAAGAATGCATAAACCGATAGCCGAACCAAACGCAGCGGGTATAATACCACTGAAATGGTTATTCGCTAAGTTAAGAATTCTCAAGTCTTGAAGTTTACTGATGAAGTTAAGAGGAGCACCATCAAGGTTGTTGTCGTTTAGTTGAAGAAACTGTAATGAATTCAATTGTCCAAGCTCATCTGGAACATTTCCGGTAAGATTGTTTGTGCCAAGGTTTAAAGAGGAAAGATACGTGCAGTACCCAATACTAATAGGTATAATCCCCGATAAATTATTGTTTGAGAGGTCAATATTTCTAGGATTAATTGCCCAGTCTTTTGAACATATTGAGTAGGGAATTGAACCTGAGAATTTGTTATTTGAGAGGTCAATAGAACCAGCTACTGAATCTTTCGAAAACATAGAAAAGTGGATTGAACCGGAAAGTGCATTCCCAGCTAGATTAATGTACGAAAACCTAGAAAGTCGTTTTCCACTTTTTGAAGAGATTTCACCACTCAGCTTGTTATTTGATAAATCAAAAAAAGACATAAAACCAGCTTGAGGTGGAAGAGGCAGAGGACCATGAAGTTTGTTGCTCGACAAATTGAATGAATCAGAAATGTGGAGTTCGGAGACACAATAAGAAGGGATCATTCCTGTTAGATGATTTTGGGACAAATCCAAATACCAGAGATGAGTCAGCTTACAGATGAAAGTAGGGAATAACCCTTCCATACCGCATGATGTCAACCTCAAGTACTTGAGTTTAAATTTAGAGTACAAATGGAAACGTTGATCTACAACTACTGTCAGCCTATTTGAGCTTAGGTCTAGTCGAACTAGGTTTAACTCATTAATAAAATTAATTAATGAAACATTGCCCCCAATAGAGTTTCCAGAAACACTAAAAACAGTAAGGTTATGGAGATTTGTAAGGCAACTTGGTATAGTTCCTGTTATATTATTATAACCTAAATCAAGTTCTTGAAGAGAAAGAATCTCGCAGATTGAATTCGGTATATATCCTGTTATGCTATTATCAGAAAGGTGCAGACTCTGCAATCTAGAAAGGTTATAGATCGAAGAAGGTAAAGACCCTTCAATTGAACAAAATGAGGCAGAAAGACTGACCAATAATGGTGCATTTGAAACTGAACTTGGAATCGACCCCCTTACATTAGTATTTGATATATCAAGTGTTTGAAGTTTTGGCCATTGATGTTGAAACATTTTGGTTAGATCAGGACGAAGTTTCCTATTTCCATTCACATGAAGCTCGGTAAGTTGAGGAAGGGAAGGAACTGAACCATGTAGTCCACAGTCAGATAAATCAAGAATAGAAAGTGAAGTTATATTCACTATCTCTTCTGGGATTTCAGAACTAATTATATAATTGCCACTCATTTTGAGAGAGGATAGACGAGAAAGATTGTGAAAATCATGGATGGGGAAAATCTCAGTGGATATAGAGCACTGAGAGATATCGAGATATCTTAGATTAGAAAGATATGATATATGTTCGGAAAAATTATTTTGTGAAGATGTGGCCTTGGTTAGATTAATACCTCTCAGGTTTAAGACCTGTAAATTAACTAACCCTCTCATCCATTTAGTAGATGATAATTCTGGGCATGCGGTGGAGTAATAAAATAACTCTCCCCGGCAAGATAAATCCAGGTGATGTAGTAATGAAAGATTGGTGAGCTGTGTCGAAATTGACGCTGAAAAGTTGGAGTTGGAGAGATCGAGATGAGTGAGTTTAGTTAGAGCAGAAATCTGAAATGGGATTTGTGATTCCTGAAATTTGTTCAAGGAGAGATCAAGATATTCTAAACGTGTAATGTTAGAAAGGGAAGGAGAGAGTTTACCAAGTAATGCAGTATTCGGTGGCGTACCAGCGGGATTTTTTTGGAGGTGAAATTCTAAGTCTCTATTTCTTAGGTCGATTAAGATGACATGAAACGTATCTGGGGAACATTTAATTCCGTGCCAGTGACAACAATTTTCATGTTGGCTTCCTTCTTGCCATGATGATAAACGGTCTGAAGGGTCACTTAAAGATAATTTGAAATCTAAGAGTGCTCTTCTTTCCTGTTCGCGGCATCCATGACTATCTAGTGGGAATTGACCAATGCTGATCAATAAAAAGAACAAGGAATGAAGATGGATAAGAAGAGAAAATGAAGTTATATGAGTACTCTTATTGAAAAATTTCATGGCTATCAGTTATACTATAAAGTGTTTGGTTGATTAATGAATCTGCAGAATGGCTTGAGCATAGACTGGTTTTTATAGAAACTTCTTGCGCATAAGAACATCCACAGTCGCAAAGTATAACCAAATTTTTTAGTAAAAAGCAGACGCAGTGGAGAAGGACTAAAGACCAAACACCAGACTATAACCAAAACCCAGACCATATTTAGTCTTTAGTCTGGTCTTTAGTTGGGCGTAATTTAAAGTTACGCCTGTCCCATAACAAAAAATAAAATAAAAATGGGGCGTAGTCTTGGATTGCGCCTGATGGAGCGGGGTGTGGGGATTGCGCCTGATGATGGGGCGTAACTCAAAGTTACGCCCATACGCCCATAAATAAATAAATAAATAAAAAAGGGGCGTAGTTTGATACTACGCCTGATGGCCCGACCAAATTTTTGCTCCTGCACCGTAGTGTCACAGCACGGAGTAAACCAATTTTTTTGGGTTTTTTTTAGTCTTTGGTCTTTGGTTTTAGTCTCATGACAGCAGTTGCTCCAAGACCTCTAGGTTGTTCAATTATCTCAAATTAGTTTGGATTTTCCTTCGCAACGACTAGAGCTTGACTTGGAGAATCAACGGGTAGACAATTTTTCGTGTGCATGTCCCACCCTCTGGTGACATTATTGTAAAATGTACCATGATTAACGTGTTCGAGGAAATTTCTTTTAGAGATAAGATTGCTGATTTCGAGTGGACATGTTTGAATGAAAGACTTTGCGGTCAATTGATTAAACCTAACAAACAATTTTTTTCTTTTTCTTTTTTGAAAATCACATGATTTTTGTGTACATATAATCACATGATATTTGTGTACGTATACGTATAATTTGGGTTTAGTCTTCTGGGAGAAAGAAATAAGAACTATTCAAAATATGTATCTGATTTTCACCTATGTCTAGTTAAAGGAAGCAAGAATGATATCATTATTCAAATGATATGTCACAACCATAGTGATACTTTATGGATGATACTCAACCAAGATAAAAGGAGAAGGTAGTGAAAGGCTTGGCAAGCCAAAGTAAAATGCAGTCATATCATCATGAGATAAAACCCAAAAATATAACGTGGGGGGTGTTACCCTCCTTGCGACGCGTCATGGTGAGAAAGGCGAGGTGAGCCTGCCCTTAATTTATATCTTGGCTTTCATTTCTAGCCTAGCCCAACTTGTTTTGGGACTAAAAGGCTTAATTTTTGGTTCTTGGATATGGTGAAAGAAATATTTCCTATGGAAGAATCGCCCTTGAACAAGTCTTCCGGGTACATAACTAGAGGTGTAAATTGGGCTGTGCCAAGACGAAAGCACAAATTTTCAAAGACAAAGACGCTAAAATTTGAACACAGCCCAGCCCAAAGACGTGACTTAGCTTCAAAGACACGGCACAACACATTAGTTAAATGGGACGTCTTTGGGTTTGACTAATTGGCACAATAGCACAAAGACAAAGACGCCCAGACGGATAAGCACGTGGCAAGCCAAAGACAAAGACATTAAGAGAGCACGTCATAACATGTACAAATACACCATATTACAAGGCATAATACATCACATTTTTGTATATTTCACAAAAAAGTCACTATCCGAGCTAGTTTTTAACATTTTATGTTGGCTTATTTATAACAACACATATAATACCTTAATATTTGGAAAATATATTTCAATATCGTTGTTATAATGTCGTCACCTATATTTAACTAGAACATTAATTTACATGACAATAATCCAATTTTATATTTGATGGATTATTTCTTTTTATTGAACAAACTTGTTAATTTTACTTGAAATAATTTCAAATGATATGTTGTCTAATTAAATTCTTGTGATAATGTCGACTTAATGTATATATTAAGTGATTTCAAATTGTTTATAAGACGTGTGCCAAAGACACGACAAAGACGAAGACGTTTATTCGTGTCTTTGTGCCCGTAATGTGGCTGTGCCTAGCTTTTGACTAGTAAAGCACAAACACGGCACAACACGTTTAAATCGTTGGCACAGCACAACACGGCACATGGCACGTGAAGCACGCGACTTCGTGTGCTGGGCTGTGCCGGGCCGGCACGTTTTACACCTCTATACATAACTAACATGGACCAAGGGAAAAGCGAAGAAAAATTCGGATGCATGCACCCAGAAATCCGGATGTGACTTGATCTTGATGATGAATGTCACATATAATACAGTAGATAGAAATGGAAAATTCTTATTGCAAATGACTTGATAATTGGGGATATGCCCAAAATCGACTGTCATCTTGGGGATATGTCCCATGATTTAACGTAAACGTGTTTGAATTTTCTCTCTAATTTTTTCGAGGTTTTTTCTGTCTAAATATGTTCCTGAACCTTGTAAAGGTGTTAGTATATAGTATATATGTTTTTTAATTCGCATATATAACCCCAAGTGTGTGCGAATATTGACTACTTAACGGTTTTAAATGGAATTTTGGATGGTTGGGGCACATTCCCGAAAACTGGAATCCACGAACATATCCCCAAGATGATAATCGATTTTGGGGCATATCCCCAATTTTCCCTTTTGTTAATGTACTAAGTGCGTTTGTTTTTGCCTTTTTTGAAGGGCAAATAAGATTTTTGTCTTATTTTGTTACTTGGGAGTATGTTTAGTGTTGTACTTGGAATTTATCTCGGGAAAATGATTCTTCTCCGAATCTGAGCATATTTTTATTTATTTTACGCTGATTTTCACATTGTTTTTTACCAGTAAGCATGATTTAGGTTATATCTTGTTTTTTCTTAGTTTCTTAATTAAGTATTGCTACATGGAATTTCTCAGAATGTAGTCGATTTTTGGTCAAATCTGAGTATGTCTTGTTTGTAGAGGGTATTCTACTGGCTAGATTATGTTGATAATGATCAGTGTGTTGAGTGTGTGTTGGAAAATTAACTAGAATTTACAGATAAATATAAAATCCCTTGTTTAATATCTAATGGAGTTGGGTTTTTGGGTTAATTGGATTTAGCCCAATTATGTTTCTGGTCCAGTTTGTTAGGTTAGTTTCAATTTGGAAACTAAAAGAAATCAGAAACGTGAAAAGACATAACCTTTCGTATGAAACCCTTTGGAAGGAAAACGACTCCATGAAGCATTGCGATGTTTCAATGAAGAGATATTAGTATCGTCTATAAATACCCGCACATATAGGCTAGAAAAGGATCAATCAGAAAAACTAGTAATCATTCTGCTGTATTCAAATATCATCTTTATGTTTGTGTCAAAGAGATAGTTCATCACTTTAAGTTTTGGTTCGCCGTTTCTCGAAGATTGGAGTGCTACTACATCGAGAAGAAAGTCGTTGTATCCCCGGGAGACAGACATCGATAGTCCGTAAGTACCGGTCAGGGGGTGAATCATGTCTTAAGGCTAGAGGATATAATCCTTGCCTCGACTTTAGTTTCGTTTAATTGGGTTTGCATATCTCTTCTTCCTCTTCTCTGTTTGTTTTATTGCAGTTTATACACAAGATTGCCAACAGTATGCCTACATGATTTGTTGTAGTGGGAATGATTTTTCTTCAAACTTGTGCTATTGATGCTGGTTATGGATGACATGTTTTTCTGGAGGATTTTGTTAGTTTGGCTAATTTTGTTGGGTGTTTGAAATGAAATGAAAGTTTTAGTATTGTACAAGCGGTATAATTTCCTAAATTGTCTTTGTGTTTTGTTTTTTTTTATCACTAAATTAAACATTTTATACATGAAAAATCAGAGTGCATGAAATATGATCCCTGACGCTCACGACCAAAAAGAAAAAAGGAAGCCAGAAAAGCTACCAACACAAAGAAAAACTCCAAAACAAAGGGAGCACACTTAAACAAAGACGAAGAACAACGAATATTGTGAGAGCCCACAATGCACAGCTTAGGGTGGGTTGAAAATCACCTCCTTCCAACTGACTACAAATTGCTCGAGAGAAATACCTTGGAAGACCCCTTTTCTGTGAAGCCAATAGGCAACCCTCAACTTCACTGAATCAATAATTTCAAGATGAGTTTTCGAACGGAAAATGGGTCATATGACCATAGGCCACTAAAGCCTGGTAGCATTGGACTGCTAAACTATGTGTCTGGGTGAAAAAGACATATACTTAAAGAGACCGTTGTACCCTTCCAGTTTATGTCCTTCCAAACTTCGGTCATTTCGCCCAGTTTCCAAATATATCTTCTCTTTCCAAACATATCTTCTCCAACACCACCGTCGACAACATCGACAATTCTCTCCACCACCATCATCTTCTTTTCTCCAGGAAAACCCACCACCACCACCATCACCATCACCATCACCAACATCTTCTTCTTCTTCTTCTTCTTCTTCTTCTCCATCATCAACGACAACACCAAGACCACCATCAAAACTGACCTAAATCTGTTTACCAGATGCCCTAATTTTCAATTCAACTACTCCGCAAAGATCAAAGAGGTTGTTTATTTCATCAATTTCACAAGATGAACAACACATGACCTACAACTCGTAAGATCTTAACCCTAATTTTAATTTTTGGTTTCTGAATTAGGAAATGGAACATTAGGTTATCAATTAGGTATCTATTTTGAAATTATGTATTTGAATTGGGTATCTATTTTGAAATGAAACTTTGGGTTTATCAATCGGTTGTCTCTTTTTTTTTTTTTTTTTTTTTTTGAGAAATTCATACTGTGTTCTATGATTTGAGATATACCTGGGTGCATCTTGAGTAACATTGGTCATGTTTGGTTTCATCATGTCAGAGAACCCTGATGCACCCGGGTGCATCTTGAGTATTTTTGGTTATGTTTGGTTTCCATGTTGTAGAGAACTCAGATGCACCTAGGTGCATCTTGAGTAAAATTGGTTATGTTTGGATTTCATGTTATAGTGAACCTAGATCACCTGTGAGCATCTTGATGAGAAATTGAGATTATATTCAATATATGGGATCTTTATATCATATAGCCTTGTAACGCATATGAAGCATGCATGACGAAATTCGTTCACTTAGTTTTCGTAGAAATTGTGTCCTTTAATTACTCGTTTTGTAATGTGCGTGAGAACTCGAGATGCACCGGTGCATCCTGAGTAAAATTGGTTATGTTTGGGTTTTATGCTGTAGTGAACCCAGATGCACCTGGGTGCATCTTGAGTATTTTTTTGCTTTGTTTTATTTTCATGTTGAAGAGAACTCATATGCACATGTGTGCATCTTGATTAGATTTTGGTAGATTTGTTTTTCATGTTGCAGTAAGATTATTTGCAACTGGGTGCATCTTGATTAAACTTAGTCAAGTTTGGTATTTGTGTTGCAGTAAACTCAGATTTTGTTAAAATTTGGTAGATTTGGTTTTCATGTTGTTGTAAGCTTATTTGTACCTGGGTGCATCTTGACTAAACTTGGCCAAGTTTGGTGTTTGTGTTGCAGTAAACTTAGATGCATCTTAATTACATTTTATGGTTTGATATTGGATTCATTTTATGCGCCTGTGTACATAAATCTTTTGTTTTCCTTTATTGTAGGAAACAAAGGTGACCGGTTGTCAGCCGACACAAATATAATTACACTTTCTTACTACTCAAAATATAAATATAGCAAGGGCAAGAAAGGATCGATCCCACAGAGAGGTCTAGGTTGTCAAATTGTTATGGTTTCCTATATAAAACAATAGGAAGAATTTCTGATTGTGTAAATAAAAATAAACAAAAAGCAAATAAAGTACGCAAATCAAGGATGTGAAATATTGGATAAAGGTTTCATCTTCAATTGCAAACAAGTTTATGAATGTATGAATAGAATTCGTATTTAATCTCGCTATCATCAAAAGCCATAGAATACCTTATTGCAAGAATACTCCGTAAATTTCCAAAGTTATCAACACACACATTAGGGTGCGTATGTGAATTCTACCTAAAGAATAACCTAACGCCTTGCGCTAATCAAGTTCAATTCCTAGGAGCATTAAGTTTCAGAAATAGGCTAATCAATGCAATTGAAATACATTGCGCAAACAATTCAAACAAAGGTCAATTTCTACATATGACTACGAGGATGTATCACTACAAACCCTAATCATATCATGCTACTAGTATTCAAGGTTATCGCTCGATGAAAACCCTAAAATAGCTATAGATATGGATGTGAGTTCAATCAATTCTAGACTCGACTAAACAAACATTCAATCATATTGCAATCCATCAATCATGCAATTATTATAACCCGTAGAAATCAAACGATAATATTGAGAGAAAACTAATTCATAAAAATCATAACTTGGTTGCAAAATCCAACTACATCTTCAACCAATAATAAAAACTTAGTTACTTGTGTTTTTGGAAATCATCATAGAAAGTTTAGAAGAACCTATCATGTGAAACCCTAGAACAAAAGTAGAAGTCTCCTAATGGAGATATGAGATAAGATAATTTCCAAAAGTTGTAGAATTCCTCTTTTTATAGCCTTTCTCTTCTTCCAAAATTAGGTCAAGTCTTCAAAGTCCATTAGATGAAAATCCACCAAGCCCACAAGGAAGAGAGACCCATGTAGAAAATATGACCCAAAAATCGTCGCCGGAATTCTGGGATTGTGGCCGGAAATCGGCCGGAAAAGTGTCCGGAAATCGGCTCCGGTGACCGGCAAAGTCCGCCCGGTCACCGGTCAACGGGTCGGATCGGCGGGTCAACGGGTTAACTCGGTCGGCAGGAGTCGGGGAGAGTCGAGGATGAGTCGGTGAGTTGAATGAGTCGAGTGCAGTCGGTGAGTTGAATGAGTCAGGGTCTGAGTCAGCACCGACTCAGATATCTAGTGTCTAACTGGGCTGACTTGTCCTGGCCTGAGCCATTGCAGTGGCCAAATTCTTTAATTCACAATCCTTGTGCATTAGCCTTACACTTCCAGCCGTAATGGCCGTGCATTCTGCACCATTCTCTCTGACTCTGCAACTCCAATTCTTGCCTTCTTTTGCAGCTCTGTAACACACAACCATCTCAACAGCTTCACACTTCACAACTCAAACTTCTCACAGCTTCGCCTGCGACTCAGCCAGCCAAACACAGGCCAAGTTCATAGCACCATTCCCTGTAACCAAGCCAAAGGTCGCTAAACACATTTCCGTAAGCTTGTCAGCATATAACCTGCAACTAAGCATCACAAGCCCTTTATAAGCAACCTTCACTGTATTGACACAGTAACAGAACCATTTCCCTTGCAAATTCCTGCAACATTCAACCAGTCCTGTAATCTCAGGTGCCTGCATATTAGTTCTTGGCTCATTCATTCAGCACCTCCCTGCAAATTAAACTTAGTCTGCCACCACCAGTGCCTAACACACATCTATTCCATTCATTCCTTCCCTGTGATTCATATCAGTTGTCCATTTCCTCTACCAGACTGCAAATACTTGCACCTGCAACTTCAATCAACTCCTACCCAGCCAAAATGGCCCCCGCACTCATTCGACTCCACAGAACCACCACCATCACACTGTGTACAAGCCTCAATACCAGTAACCCCTTCTATGTAACCTGCCATTTCCATCTCAGCTTTGATGCACCACCAGCACCAGCCAAAGTCACACTCCACCTGTTGCTGCTCCTTCCTCTTTGCAACAGCTACAACCACAGTTTGAATACCAGCACCAATCACCCATTTCATGCAACTCAGACCTTCTCCATCATCAGAACCTCAACCTAAAATCCCCTTGTAATTTGCCTTGACTGCTCTGAACCCTTGTTCGATTCACCCTTAATCCATGAGACTCAAACCCAATTCACCATCTCAATCAGAATAAAGAACAACAGTGACGAAGTCTCTCTATTCATCTCTGATTTCTCCTATTCACATCAAAGAACATCAACAAATTCCACTAAAGCAAAAACCCTAATTCCGATTCTTGCTTGCCTCAAAGCCCTAGTCAATTTTCATCATCAGACCCTCAATTTCACCAGCAACAGCCTAATTCTCATCTTCACATCTTCTCAAACTAACTCAACTCGAGTTTCAATTTCTGAATCCACTCCAGATGAGATGCAGATCCCCTTTATTCACAGTAAATTCTTCGTCTCTGTAGCATCTTCCATGTCTCATTGGTGATGAATTAAACCCAATTTTTCTCGTCATTACAACAGCCATCTCTCCTCTCACAGCCTTGATCATCGCTCATTTCTCTTCTCTTTCTCAATTTCGGGTGTAGCTCCGTCCTCTCTAAATTTCAGATAGATGTAATGAAGAAAGCAAATCTCGATTAAGGGTTATGTAATGAAACTGGCACGGCTATAGGCACCCAGTGACTGATAAGGGCAATCCGTAAATATAAGCTTGTCGGTTCCGAATAACCGACAGCTCAAATCTTTATTTAACTCAGCTGTCAGTTCTGGGGAACTGACAATACGTTCTCCACCTCCTCCTCGCTCAACCTGGCCTGCTCCAAGTATAGCTCGACCGTGAATTGATCCTTTTGGCTCAGTTTGGATACTTTCTTCTTCTTTTCCTCTGTGCGACTCCAGAGTACCTAATAACTCAAAAACACACGTAAAGTACACAATTCACAAGAAAAATAGCAAAGAAAGCGTAACTACTAGATAGTAAACACGGTGTATTCTACACCTATCAGATTCCCCCACACTTAGACTTTGTTAGTCCTCGAGCAAATCAAACAAAACAATAAAATACAACAACTCCGTGTCGTCGAGGCTACGGTCACTTTTAGCATAAATAACAAGCCTTTAAACCCCTAGGTGTCCCTAGTGGACGAGTTATAGTCTCGTGAAGGTTTACTAGAGATATACCTACAAAACCTATATTTCAAACTCCGTCTATTCGTGACAAATCAATGAACGAATCCAAAATGACTACAGGAGGAGGTACCTTGCAAATTCAATTCAATTATTAGTAAATAAACTCTAATTAGATAGTCGAACAAGCCACAATACTCGGAAACTAACAAACCACAATCACAATGAAAAGATTAAGAAGATGGATATAGATGTAGATGTTGGCGAATATTCACAAGTGTTCGATGTTTCCCATATCTGTCTCGAAGGTCACTTTGCTAAGATGAACCTAATCCTATTGGATTGAGCTACTTGGTTTGAATTCTACATCAACTCACTGGCATATACAAGGGAACCAGAAGTGACTTTATTCAACCAATACTTTCTTCTCTTTTTTTATAAGATTGGATCAAACTGGATCCAATTTCTCTTTTTTAGACGGCATGATTAGATCTTTTGGATCCAATCGCATGCTTCTTGTCAGCAAGTACATGATAGTTGCCTTGGATCCTGCATTCCACGCTTGTTTAGGCGACGGAGACAGGGACTACGTTTCACACATACTGCTATTCCCAAGTGTCTTTTTATTCCGTTTTGGTCTAATTGATCGGTCCTTTTTTTTTTTTTTTTTCTTTTATTTTTAAATTTTTTTTTTTTTTTTTTTTTTTTTTTTTGAAACTCAACCACTCTATTTCATCCTAGCAGCAATAACACGTCGATGTTTAGTGACCCACCAAAGCACTTAGAGAACAATAGATAAATATGGAAAAATAAAAATAGAATGTGATATGGTGATATTCCGAGATATGGTAACAACTATCATGTTAATTTGTGATTTCGAGCTATATTCTTCCCTTTTATTTATTTGGTTCCTCAACTCCCGCATTCAAAATGTTTCCATCCACTAATGGTGTCATCCTAAAGGCACAAGTTTCTAGATTTCGGAGTTCAAAAGCACAAATTTTTTCGATTTTCCTATTTTTCTCGATTTTTTTTTTTTTATACATAAAACAAACTAAAACATATAAATGCTCCCCACACTTAAACTTTACATTGTCCTCAATGTAAAATTGAATCGTCCAAAGAAAGTCCAAGGTGGGAAATTCCTTAAAATGATATGCAAAAACAAGAAAATAAAGATAAAAGCAAATGCATAAAAATAAAAAGATAAGGATAAAGATACAAAACCGGTGGGTTGCCTCCCACGTAGCGCTTGTTTTAAAGTCGTCAGCCCGACTTAGCTTCTTGTAAGATTCATTCCCCATACACCAATAATCGGAAAAGTTGGGGATCCGTCCATAGAACATGTTTTTCAAACACTAGCTTCGCACAAATATTAGTAATATAAAACAGAAACGAAGCTATGAACCGGTAAAAGTTTCCCCCACACTTATTCTTGTCCACACATGGAAGTGCATAAAGAATATAGGAGTCGGGTACTTCCACGGTTTCTTGTTCCATAACCTGCATAGTATGAGAATCAAGTATCTCTAATGGCGGAAAACGAGAAACAAAGTCATTCAACAATATTCTCGAAGCACATACATTCAAACCAATAAGAGGTAAAGGAGAAGAAACAATAGGCAAAGGGTTAGATAAACCTTGCACAATCTCTTGTATTACGGAATCCTCTTCATCCTTGAAAAACTCAAGTGAATTATTCACCTCTTGTATATCATGGTCCTCTATCAAACCTTGCAACCATTCTTCATCCGTTTCTGCCTTAACCAAAGTCTCGACATAAACATCATCATTATAAACATTTGCAAGCTCAATTGGGTCTTCCACAATATTGGTCATAACCGTCTCATTCTCAACATATTCCTCCTTTTTGTTGTAAGGCACATACTCTTTTGCGGATGCAATATTGTCCATAAGGAATTTCTTTAGAACACTCATTGCATCATCCTCAAGCTCTACCTTTTGAATAGGTTCTTGATCGTTATAAAGATCAATGCTTGAGTAAGCTACACTAGTGTCATCACATTCCTCTTCGTCTTCTCCTTGATCGCAAAAAGATTCCATTGTAAACTCCTCGGGGATTTCACCATGAATTGGTTTAGGCGATGTATTTTCATAATAATCATCACTATCATAGTCAACATAATCTTGTTCCTCGCTGAATTTAGTGTTGCTAATCTCTAACTCATCCTTTTGAATAGGTGAATGATCATTATTACGATCAAGAGTTGAGTTAACTACACAAATATCAACAAAAGTCCCCAAAGGTTCGCCTTTTTCAACATAATTATTCATTTCCTCCTTGTATTCTTCAATGCCTTGTCTTAAAGTGGAAACACCTTTTTGAAGCTCTTGGAGTGTTCCATCCAAATTTCGAATATAGTGTTCCATTTGTTTGTAAAGCTCATTCGACAAAGAAAAAGTAGAATTACTTACTTCAGTATGGTTAGGCCAATTATATTCCCTTTGAATGGGTGGATGATCATAACTACGATCAGAAATTGGGCCAAACATACCATGAGCACATCCGGTCGATGAAATTGGTTCCACGCTTGGTTGTCTACAAATTGACTCCATGCTGTCCATAAATTGTTGCATTTCATCTACCAAACTAGAAGAAATATTAATAGGAGTACAACTAGTCTCCCCTCCTTGTGGTTGCTCACTTACATACCCACAAGTAAGAAGGTTGGAATGTATGAGAACAACTAAAAGGGTACGTGGAATATTGACCATAACCAAAGGATTGGTTTTGATTGTATTCCCCATAAGGGTGATAGTATTCATGTTGTTGAGGTTGAAAGCCGTATTGATTGATCCAATATGCTCCGTCCATAGCAATTGGTACCTGAAACGAGATTCTCAAAACTCGGTTAGAAACCAAAGAATAAGAAAAAGTAAAACAAAAATAAATACAAAAATAAGAAACCAAAAACAATTAACAACCGTTGCCTCCCCGGCAACGGCGCCAAAATTTGACCGGTTGTCAGCCGACACAAATATAATTACACTTTCTTACTACTCAAAATATAAATATAGCAAGGGCAAGAAAGGATCGATCCCACAGAGAGGTCTAGGTTGTCAAATTGTTATGGTTTCCTATATAAAACACCCGGAAGAATTTCTGATTGTGTAAATAAAAATAAACAAAAAGCAAATAAAGTACGCAAATCAAGGATGTGAAATATTGGATAAAGGTTTCATCTTCAATTGCAAACAAGTTTATGAATGTATGAATAGAATTCGTATTTAATCTCGCTATCATCAAAAGCCATAGAATACCTTATTGCAAGAATACTCCGTAAATTTCCAAAGTTATCAACACACACATTAGGGCTGCGTATGTGAATTCTACCTAAAGAATAACCTAACGCCTTGCGCTAATCAAGTTCAATTCCTAGGAGCATTAAGTTTCAGAAATAGGCTAATCAATGCAATTGAAATACATTGCGCAAACAATTCGAACAAAGGTCAATTTCTACATATGACTACGAGGATGTATCACTACAAACCCTAATCATATCATGCTACTAGTATTCAAGGTTATCGCTCGATGAAACCCTAAAATAGCTATAGATATGGATGTGAGTTCAATCAATTCTAGACTCGACTAAACAAACATTCAATCATATTGCAATCCATCAATCATGCAATTATTATAACCCGTAGAAATCAAACGATAATATTGAGAGAAAACTAATTCATAAAAATCATAACTTGGTTGCAAAATCCAACTACATCTTCAACCAATAATAAAAACTTAGTTACTTGTGTTTTTGGAAATCATCATAGAAAGTTTAGAAGAACCTATCATGTGAAACCCTAGAACAAAAGTAGAAGTCTCCCTAATGGAGATATGAGATAAGATAATTTCCAAAAGTTGTAGAATTCCTCTTTTTATAGCCTTTCTCTTCTTCCAAAATTAGGTCAAGTCTTCAAAGTCCATTAGATGAAAATCCACCAAGCCCACAAGGAAGAGAGACCCATGTAGAAAATATGACCCAAAAATCGTCGCCGGAATTCTGGGATTGTGGCCGGAAATCGGCCGGAAAAGTGTCCGGAAATCGGCTCCGGTGACCGGCAAAGTCCGCCCGGTCACCGGTCAACGGGTCGGATCGGCGGGTCAACGGGTTAACTCGGTCAGCACAGGAGTCGGGGAGAGTCGGGATGAGTCGGTGAGTTGAATGAGTCGAGTGCGAGTCAGTGAGTTGAATGAGTCGGTGCGAGTCAAGACCAGGCTCGGATATCTAGTGTCTAACTGGTGACTTGTCCTGGCCTGAGCCATTGCAGTGGCCAAATTCTTTAATTCACAATCCTTGTGCATTAGCCTTACACTTCCAGCCGTAATGGCCGTGCATTCTGCACCATTCTCTCTGACTCTGCAACTCCAATTCTTGCCTTCTTTTGCAGCTCTGTAACACACAACCATCTCAACAGCTTCACACTTCACAACTCAAACTTCTCACAGCTTCGCCTGCGACTCAGACAGCCAAACACAGGCCAAGTTCATAGCACCATTCCCTGTAACCAAGCCAGGTGCGCTAAACACACTGCTCTGTAAGCTTGTCAGCATATAACCTGCAACTAAGCATCACAAGCCCTTTATAAGCAACCTTCATCAGTATTGACACGATAGAGAACCATTTCCCTTGCAAATTCCTGCAACATTCAACCAGTCCTGTAATCTCAGGTGCCTGCATATTAGTTCTTGGCTCATTCATTCAGCACCTCCCTGCAAATTAAACTTAGTCTGCCACCACCAGTGCCTAACACACATCTATTCCATTCATTCCTTCCCTGTGATTCATATCAGTTGTCCATATCCTCTACCAGACTGCAAATACTTGCACCTGCAACTTCAATCAACTCCTACCTAGCCAAAATGGCCCTGCACTCATTCGACTCCACCAGAACCACCACCATCACACTGTGTACAAGCCTCAATACCAGTAACCCCTTCTATGTAACCTTGCCATTTCCATCTCGGCTTTGATGCACCACCGGCACTGACCAAAGTCACACTCCCACATTCTTTGCTCCTTCCTCTTTGCAACACTACAACCACGGTTTGAATACCAGCACCAATCACCCATTTCATGCAACTCAGACCTTCTCCATCATCAGAACCTCAACCTAAAATCCCCTTGTAATTTGCCTTGACTGCTCTGAACCCTTGTTCGATTCACCCTTAATCCATGAGACTCAAACCCAATTCACCATCTCAATGCATGCTGAGAATTGATGTGAAGTCTCTCTATTCATCTCTGATTTCTCCTATTCACATCAAAGAACATCAACAAATTCCACTAAAGCAGAAACCCTAATTCCGATTCTTGCTTGCCTCAAAGCCCTAGTCAATTTTCATCATCAGACCCTCAATTTCACCAGCAGCAGCCTAATTCTCATCTTCACATCTTCTCAAACTAACTCAACTCGAGTTTCAATTTCTGAATCCACTCCAGATGAGATGCAGATCCCCTTTATTCACAGTAAATTCTTCGTCTCTGTAGCATCTTCCATGTCTCATTGGTGATGAATTAAACCCAATTTTTCTCGTCATTACAACAGCCATCTCTCCTCTCACAGCCTTGATCATCGCTCATTTCTCTTCTCTTTATCAATTTCGGGTGTAGCTCCGTCCTCTCTAAATTTCAGATAGATGTAATGAAGAAAGCAAATCTCGATTAAGGGTTATGTAATGGCGGCACGGCTATAGGCACCCGGTGGTGATAAGGGCAATCCGTAAATATAAGCTTGTCGGTTCCGAATAGCCGACGGCTCAAATCTTTATTTAACTCATTTGTCGATTACGGGAGAAGCCGACAATACGTTCTCCACCTCCTCCTCGCTCAACCTGGCCTGCTCCAAGTATAGCTCGACCGTGAATTGATCCTTTTGTCCTTTTGGCTCAGTTTGGATACTTTCTTCTTCTTTTCCTCCGTGCGACTCCAGAGTACCTAATAACTCAAAAACACACGTAAAGTACACAATTCACAAGAAAAATAGCAAAGAAAGCGTAACTACTAGATAGTAAACACGGTGTATTCTACACCTATCAAAAGGCAAGAGGAAAACTGTTGAATTAAGAACGAAAAACATGCACAATGTTAATGACACGATCTTTGAGATTATGGCGAGGAGAATAAACAAGGTGTTTACCAAATTTTAAACTCCAACTAGAGGAGTTGATGTAAACAAGTTCAAGGTTGAGCCACACCCAAATGGATGTCCACTACAAGAAGAAAGGTAGTTTTTTATTTGTTTTTCACAGTTATCAATCTACAATATAAACGTAAATAATGGTCTTTAACTCAAGAGTGTGATGGTTTTTCAATAGTGCTGATTCCAGGATGTATGTTCTTTATTCATGGATTCGGTGATGAATGGTGGGTTTGAATTTCCTCGATGAAAAAGGTGAGGACAGAACGAGTACAAGTCGTGAATGAAATTCTCCAAGATGAAGGAAGTTGGAAGAAAGAAGACTAGTGATGTTGTTTAGCTAGAAGTGTTATTTATATGAGATCTTGTCAGACATTTATTTATTTGAGTTCCTGTAAGACTTAAACAATCAGTTAATTATGAAGTACTATGTTTAGAAATGGTTTCTTATGTCAAGTAAAATTGTTGATTTTTTTGGCAGAAAATTTCAGATAATTAGCTCTTAAAATACTTTGTCCGTAAATTGTTAAACTTGTCACGTTTACTCATTATGCATCCAGGTGCAACCTGCAGAAAGTATTTTCATGTCAGACTGGGAATCATGCACCCAGGTGCAACATTCGAAAATATACATTATGCGCCCAGGTGCAACCTGCAGAAAGTATTTTCAGGTCAGACTGTGCATTATGCACCCAGGTGCAACGTGCAACAAAAACTGTTTCTATGACAAAAGGTAACGAATTCCCAAAGTTTTTATACAAAATTTGTTTGTCATTTACAAACACATAGACAACAAGATGAACATTAACAAAATACAATGTTGAAATTTACTAGGGGTGGGACTTGGGTTGGTTGGGCGGGTTAGAAGGCTTGGTCAAGGCAGACCCGAGCTAGGAATCCTTTGCCCAGATTGCCCATCGAACCCGTAGAACCCATGGAGGTATTGCCCAAGTCTGCCCAAGTTATGTTCCTTGGGTTCTTCGGGTTGGCCCAAGTTTCTCTAAACATGCGAGTTTGTTAATATGATAATACCAAATTTTAGATGTTATAAGATTTAATTGTTATATTTATCATAAATTTCCAATTAATTGAAGATTATTTCCAATAATGTAATTTTTTTTCTTCATATTGAATGATTAATGAGGTAGATATAATTTATATTTTCATTATTAAATTTGAAGATAATATCTAAAATTATTTTAAATAAATAATAATACCAATTATAAAAATAGTTTTATATAACAATATCTTAGTTCTTCGGGTTGGGCGGGTTGCTTGGGCTAGAAATATCTATGCCCATACTTGCCCAAATTTAACTCGGGTTTATAAAACCTATGCCCAAACTTGCCCAAAGTTTTGAAATACGTTGCCCATGCCCGCCCAAATGTTCGGGTTGGGTATGGATTGGGTGGGTTAACCCGACCCAAGTCCCACCCCTAAAATTTACTTATTTCATAGCTAAATTTTAGTTAAACCCAAACCTGGTTTCATAGCTAGCAACTCCTATTTCCTATCGAATTCTAAACACTCATCAAATAGCCACCGTTCAACTACTGCTTATTCTCTAAATTCTTGGCCTTATCTTCTTTTCTCTGCCAATCGAGAACATCTCCTAGCCGTTATTTTCTCAACTGAAACCTAAACTAGCCCTTGGCAACGACAAGACCCATGAAAATTAGCGGCAACAGATAATGTAGTCAAATGTAGCTCCAACTGGTTACTCCTTTGCCGATTCTTCGCTTCCAAAACAGACCCAAAACCTCTTAAAACTCGTACCTAATGTGTCATGTGTCTCTTAGTTTGAATTGAGTCGTTAACTTGAGCATGAACTAAACCAAGCGTTATAGTTCTAGTTGCTTTTTATCCCCTGGAAAACGACCCATCAGTCCCACGGCTAGCTGGTGCAGTCAACTAGTCTTGTGAACTTGAATTTGTAAAGAAATGATAGTGCAGGCATTTCTACAAACATCTGTTGTGCGTTCTTCTGATAATACATAATTGAGCATGCATGTTGTTGATTACTAAGGCCATTACATCTCCTTCCCTGCAATTTATTTCAAATATTCAACAAACCACATTACTAATTCATCTGACTTATAAAGATGAGTCTCAATCTCGCACATTTCAATTTCAGTTCAATACTATCCTGGTATTTCGGGTTCTAACACTCCAACAAATCTCTACTTCAAACAAATTCAGTGAAGCATTGATACCCAATATAAAAACCCCAATTCCATTGAGAAAAAATGAGATTAAATCCATCAATACCATATCCGCAAATCTGTTTTCATCTATTGTATCTGTTTAACTAAATCTCTAACCAAATCCATCTCAACACACAAGGGTCTTCTCTTAATCTCGATGCAATACCAATCAAAACTCTAACAAAAAACAAGTGTATTCTTCACCATTAATGGTTCCAACGACCTCCCGTATCTTCTCAACACCATTAATGGTTGCAGTTGGTGTTGGTCATGGTGTCGGTGGTGAATTTCAGAAGAAATTTCTACCGAGAAGAAAAGAAACGAACAAAAGGTTTGAGATTTTATTCTTAAATCTTTGGGCATAAAAGTAACTTAACATTAACTAAATTAATTTTTGTTTGGGTGAAATATCCAAATAGGACATTAGAACCTTGAATTTGAATCCTTGGTTATTTGAACCAGAGCCATATTTTGCTTGTCTTTTACACCTAGAAATTCAAATCTAAGGGCTAATTGACCAAAAAACTGGTTTTCGAAAGATTATGGAAGGCTTGCAAGTTTCTCTCCTCCCATAGACACCAAAGAATTGCAGCGTGAAGAACCTTGAGCACTAAGGATTTTTTACGGGTGTTTTACCTACAAGTCCAACTTGAAAACAATACTATAACGTCGGGAGGAGTGACCCAGTCCATGTTCCAATCCTGTAGAAAAGTACACCAAATACGCCACGCCACCTTACAATGAATGATAACATGGTTAGCAGATTCCGTATCGTGCACAAATAAGTAAGAGTGGTTAGCCCAATCTTTACTCCAACCTCTTCACATAATGTCTTGAGTATAGATTTTCTCAAACCCAGCAACCCAAATGAAAAACTAACTTTAGTTGGCCAAAACTTGAACCATACTTTATCGGGAGAAATCAATCTTATGGTGCTTGGATACGAAGAAACTAACCAGTAATAGCAAAACTTTACCGAAAAATTTGCATTTCAGTATTCTCCCAACCAAATTCTATAATCATCTACCTCACTATCGAAATTCTGGAATATATCAAGAAGGAGAAGAAGCGAAGCCAGATCCACCGCCACATGATCACAAACTCGTCAAGTAATATTTAAATTTCATTCAAAAGCACTAGGAACACCTGACCTAACTTCAGCAACAGTTTTTTCTTTACTGTTGGCAGCAGCAAAGACTGAGGGAAACTGAATTTTCAAAGGCATAGGAGCCAACCAAGTGTCACCCCAAAAACTAGTTAAAGCCTCATTGCCAACCTGTAATTTATAATTAGATATATATAATTTAAAAAATATTGAGATCCTTTTCCAAACACTACACCCGTAAGCATATTTTGGAACCTTTGTGAACCAACCGAGAATATCTTCGCCATATTTCTCAGCTACAATGATTCTCCAAAGGGGATCCCTTTCGCAATCGAACCTCCACAACCACTTCATGATCAAAAAAATATTGAAGTAATGCAATTGCTTCATTCCAAGACCCTCTTTATCTTTAAGACAATTAACCACCTCCCATCAAACCAAATGAGCCCTATGGAGGTTTTCTTTATCGTTCCAAAGGAAGTTCCTGAAAATTCTCTCTAGTTTCTTTACGACTGAAGCTGGAACGATAAATAAAGATATCAAGAAAACCGGGAGAGCATAAAGCACATTGTTTATAAGAATCAACTTACCTCCTCTCGAGAGAAAAGCAAACCAAGAAGCCAACCTATATTGAACCCTTTCAATCACAACATCCCATTTCAATGTAAAGTTATATTTACAACCAAGAAAATGTGCAAGGTTAGCAACATCAGGGATGTGCCCAACAGGAGTCATAGTCGTTTTGTGGAAGTTTACCTTAAGACCTGAAACGATCTCAAACCATAAAAGAATATATTTCGAGATGAACAATTTGACCAGCTTCTGGTTGGAAGAAAACCAACGTGTCATCATCAAACTGGAAATGACTCACTGAAGTTCCGCGGTGAGTTACTTTGAACCCTTGAAACCAACCCACAAGCCTTTGTTAACAACAAATTCAAAGATTCTGCCACCAAAATGAAGAGGAATGGGGACATCGGATCTCCCTGGCGCAAACCTTTACTTCTTTGGAATCTCGCATTGGATGAGCCATTAATCACTACACCAAATTTCTAGATTAGTAACTAAAATTCGTAACGGTTTATAAGCCATTAGGAATCTTATGTTACAAATAGCCGTTACAAAATTGTTGTAACAAGAAAAACCCACTACGAATCTTAGAATAATACACTGGCAAGCTGCTATGAATTTTTTTAGGCGTGCCATTCACACGCTTGGTCACACTAGGGTCGTAACAGATGAGTTTCCGCGTATGCCATTCACGCGCTTGTCACCCTAGGGTTGTAGCTGAGGAATTTTTTTTCCACCCAAGTTAGAATAACCGTATGATATTTTATCCCCAAATGTGTATCTATCTAACCCTAAGTTTTATTACTTCTTCCTATTTTATTTCTTTCTTCGACAGCCTCCATCGCTCCCTCTTCTGTTCTCTTCCCTTCTCCATAACCCATCACCATGAATCATCTCAATCGAACCTCTTTCTTTTTTTTTTTCTTTTTTTTCTGTCGATATCTCGATCTAACCTCTTTCTCATCTCTTTTATATCCTCTTTCTCTTCTAATGATATTTCTCAATCTTGTACGAGAATAGATTGAGAAAATAAGAAATTAGGGTTTCATTAGATTGATGGATTTCGGAGAAATTAGAGTTTAGGTGAAAAGGGTATTGGTCTTAATACAGGGTTCCTCTTCACTTCAAGGTATTGATTTAAGAAATTTGATGTAAGTTTTTTTTCCCTTCTGTTTTTGAATCTTAATCTTCTTTTATCTTTTGGTTCTCTTTTTGTTTTCTTAACCCATTCTTATAATTACTGGTAGTTGTACAGACAAACACTGAAAGTTTCATTTATTAATCATAGCGTACAGAAGATTAACCTCTTTCTCATCGCTCCATCGCTCCCTCTTCTGTTCTCTTCCCTTCTCCATAACCCATCACCATGAATCATCTCAATCGAACCTCTTTCTTTTTTTTCTTTTTTTTTTTTTCTGTCGATATCTCGATCTAACCTCTTTCTCATCTCTTTTATATCCTCTTTCTCTTCTAATGATATTTCTCAATCTTGTACGAGAATAGATTGAGAAAATAAGAAATTAGGGTTTCATTAGATTGATGGATTTCAGAGAAATTAGAGTTTAGGTGAAAAGGGTATTGGTCTTAATACAGGGTTCCTCTTCACTTCAAGGTATTGATTTAAGAAATTTGATGTAGGTTTTTTTTTCCTTCTGTTTTTGAATCTTAATCTTCTTTTATCTTTTGGTTCTCTTTTTGTTTTCTTAACCCATTCTTATAATTACTGGTAGTTGTACAGACAAACACTGAAAGTTTCATTTATTAATCATAGCGTACAGAAGATTAACCTCTTTCTCATCGCTCCATCGCTCCCTCTTCTGTTCTCTTCCCTTCTCCATAACCCATCACCATGAATCATCTCAATCGAACCTCTTTCTTTTTTTTTCTTTTTTCTGTCGATATCTCGATCTAACCTCTTTCTCATCTCTTTTATATCCTCTTTCTCTTCTAATGATATTTCTCAATCTTGTACGAGAATAGATTGAGAAAATAAGAAATTAGGGTTTCATTAGATTGATGGATTTCAGAGAAATTATAGTTTAGGTGAAAAGGGTATTGGTCTTAATACAGGGTTCCTCTTCACTTCAAGGTATTGATTTAAGAAATTCGATGTAGGTTTTTTTTTCCTTCTGTTTTTGAATCTTAATCTTCTTTTATCTTTTGGTTCTCTTTCTGTTTTCTTAACCCATTCTTATAATTACTGGTAGTTGTACATACAAACACTGAAAGTTTCATTTATTAATCATAGCGTACAGATACAGCTGACATTAAATAGTCAGTTAATGAAACGGTAAAACAAGAAAAGAGTTAGTCAAGATAGGTTGACTATGAGTCATAATAGAACACACAGAACACAAATGTGAAAACAATATGTGACATATACAGTTATTTACTACCCTCCCTCAAACTGATGAGAGGATACCACTCTCAGTTTGTCCTTGAGAAAAGCAAATCTAGGAGCTGACAAGCCCTTAGTGAAGATATCAGTTGCCTGTTGAATAGTAGAAATGTAGACCACCTGTAGCTGTTTGGATTGCACCAACTCCCTAAAAAAATGAAAATCCAAAGCTAAATGCTTCATTCTGCTATGAAAAACAGGATTAGAAGCCAGAGCAATGGAGCTCTTGTTGCACAGGCAACAAAAGGAGGAACACGAAGAAAAATGTCTAAGTCTTTAAGTAAATTGCAAATCCAAATGATCTCAGCTGCTGTAGAACCCAATGACCTGTATTCAGCTGCAGTAGAACTTCTAGAAATAATAGCTTATTTCTTAGAAGACCAAGAGATGGGATTATCACCAAATAAGACACAATATCCACTGGTACTCTTCCTGCCATCCACATTCCCAGCCCAATATGCATCTTTGTAACCTTGAATAGTTGTTAACCCCTTAGTGAAAAACAAACCATGTCCAAGAGTTCCCTTAATATCCTTTAAAATTCTCTTAGGAGATAGAAGATGAGCAAATGTTGGATTTTAAAGATGCTGACAAATTTTATTAATATCATAACTAATCTCATGCCTGGTCCATGTTAAGTACTGCAGTGAGCCAACTAAACATCTATATTCAGTAGCGTTTGTAAGTAAATCACCATCAGTAGCACTTAGCTTGAAGTTATCAGGACAAGGAGAATAGCAAGGCTTGACACCGATTAAGTTGGTCTTGCAAAGTAGATCCAAAGCATATTTAGTTTGATGGAGAAAAAGACCTCTTGAATTTCTCTTAACCTCCAATCCAAGAAAGTAATTAAAAGGACCCAAATCTTTGACAGGAAACAGAAGACCCAAATGATCAATAATAGCATTGCAATGACTTGAATTATTTCCAGTGATGATAATAACATCTATATAAACGAGAATAATAGTCAATTTGGAGCCTAGCTTTTGAACAAACAGAGAAGAATCTGCAAGAGATGGCTTGAAATCCAAACTGATCAATGAATCAGTAAGCTTCTTGTTATAACATAGCTCGGTTGAACACACCAAGCGTTGGTATTTCAAGTTTGGTTGTCATATTTTAGTCAAACCAAAACTCATGTTAAGAGTCGCTTGATTATGTACTAGATTTAACTTCGTATAGGTTAGCTTGAAAGTATTAGGATATGAGACTTTACAAGTATTGCGAAGACTTGAAGATGTGAAGAAGCAAGGATCTACAACGACAACAATCATCCTTCCACTTGAGGTTAGTGATATTTGACTTGAACTATTTCATTCCCTAACGTATCTTTTAAGTTGTGCATATTGAAAACAAAATTTTGATCGATTGAAATTTGTCCACTCGAAAACTCATTAATTTGAAGTGAAAATTCTTTTTCTCAATGATAATCGGTTGTAGAAATCATGATTCAGGTACGATTAGAGTATGCAACCAATTTTTTGTTTGAATATGATTCGAGATTGAAGTTGAAATCTGAATCTAGGTTTGTTTTGATTTATGATTTTTATCTTGTTTTTCTGCAGGCGCATGCGATCTAAACTAGGGTGAGACTTTAATTGGATGATCGGTGAAGTTTTATCTGGTTTGTGATCTAACTTTGCGTTTTGATTCTGATTTATTAGGTTTTTTATTTTAAATAATAGGTTAGTTTGTATAGATCGATTTGACCTTCAGAGAAAATTTCTATTGTGAACTGTTGAGTTAGTTTGAAAACTAGTTTAATGGGTTTGATGATCATAAATTTATTGCTGTACTTATTTTTGATGAAGAGATTCTTAATTTTTATGCAATTGAGTTTGCTAGGTAGGTGCATTGAGTTTTCATTGGATAAGTTTTCTTTCGGGAACGTAATTGGTTTCACATCCGAACTGCACTTGACTTCTCTCATTGTTGTTACTCTTGTTGTTGTTAGGGATTGTAATCATCAAATCTAATATATGATTGTGTTAAATTTGATTTCAATTTCAATTGTTGACATATAATTAACCTGCTATTGTTAGGGTTAAATTTACCCCAACCACATCCACCAACTGGTTTGGTATGTGAACAATTGAAATTGAGACTTAAGTATTTGAAGCAAGTATAAAACTTTTGAATGATTCAGTAGATTCATTTTAGGCAATTTGTTAACAATTCCAAGCAACAAGCTAATGGTTAGCAGTCAAAACCATGAATTCCTGTTGGATTTTAGTTAGAGTTAATTAGTATTTGGGTCATATATTTTGGCCTTATTTAGTGTTTGGGTTGTAAGTTTGTCCTACGAAACTATTACCATGTTGGAGTAGATTTTTATGCATCTTTGTTTTGTAAATTAGAGTTTCAATTGAATCCGATATTTTCCCATCATCTCATCTCATAAGGAACAAATGGATTTCCCTGTTGTCAATGCACCTTCCCTACACAAATCTGATCCTTCCTCCATTTTCCCATTTACTACTTCACTGTGTTCCCACACAAATCTGTTCTTTCAAGGCCATTACCATTTTATTAACGGAAATTAACGAATGTTAACAGCTTGACTATTTGACCGGTTTGAGTAACGGGTCTACGACCCAAACACTATAACGGACAAATTTACGACCCAAATACTAAATAGAGCCAAAATCTACGACCCAAACACTAATTATCTCTTTTAGTTACTTGTTTAGTTGGTATTCCTAGTATCTAGTATCTAGTATCTAAGGTTTTCTCTAATATAAATAAGCATTTAAGCAGGTCCATAACTGCATAAATCTGTATAAGTTTAGCTCTAAATCCACTTGGTAAATTTGTAAGCTTCAGGCAATAACAATGTCCAGATGTATGACTTCCAATTTTCCATCACTACTACTATCACTTGAAAGTTTATTGATATATTTCCTAAAATGTGTAGAGCATGAATGAGGAGGATATAAGGAGAATTATTGATATTCACATAGGTAGTGAAGTGCAGTGGTTATTACATAATAACGTTTGAGTTTTAAATCTCTGAACGATTCGAATCTTTGGAATTATACCGCTAAGGTCATTTGTTGGGAGGAATTGTATGACTTATTTAATGGAATCGAATAAGTGTTGTAAAGGTTGAAGCAAAGCGATATATGTCAGTTTTTTTTTAATGCTATATGGTTTGGGGATTTATTGAGATGTCTGATATACAAGCAAATAATACACTTCCTCTCTAACTTGTAAGCAATAGAATATTCGTCTTCGTCCCTATAGAATGTGCATTTCAGTTTCTGTTTCAATGCTTCTTTCTGTGTAGTGAGTTTCCTTGCAATGTGAGTGTATTTTGGATCCTGTAAGATGTTATTTTAAACCATAAAGGTTATTTTACACAGATAATGATGTAATTATATTTTCGTATCTGAGATATGTATGTGTTTCTTAATCTGTTCCTTTCCCTTTACATTTAGCCGTTGCACCTTAGTTGGTCTGACATATTTTCGTTATTTCATTTTCAGGTAAAGCTGATGACATGGGTAAATAGTACCAAAGTTGAAAGTGTAGTTGGTTTAAGTGCTTCTTTTGGTGATCCCTTGCCAAGACATGCGAAAATTCTTTTCGATAGCCTGCCGCTTTCGCAAACCCCTCAAATTGCTGCTCATGTCCAACCTCAAATGTAATTCTTTCTATATGTTTTTACACCGAGATTCTGAGATCTTGTTGCACATGGGATGAAATGTTGATGCATTAGTTTGAACTGCGTAATAATTTGTTAATTGTATAGGGGAAGCATTTAGGTAGTATCTGAGTGGACTCAATCTTTACAAGGTTGATTTGTGTTGCGTGATATTACTTATTATTCTTGACAGACACTTTTCTTTGATTCTAAAACTTTCTCACTTGGTAGTCTTCACTCGGTGGTCCAATGCGGATTATGGGGAAAATGGACGTGTTTTATGTTACACCATCCCCATTACAAAATTAGCATGGTTACTCTTTTGATTTTGTTCAATTGTTGTTGTAGATCATGTTTTTTTGAACATGTTTTAGTTATCGAATTTTATTGCACTGTCTACAAGTGGAGATTGTGTTTTTAAGAGGAAAGCAGAAGCCGCTGAATCAGGTGGTGCATCTGGGTTATTGGTGATCAATAGCAACGAAGGTATTGCTCACCTTATGGCCCAATCAAATTAGTTATTCGAAGTTGTTTATCTTTTGAATGCTTTATGATCATTCCTTTTTCCCTGTGTTGATTAGGTCCCTTATATGTTTACCACATATATTTCCTGGCAGAGCTTTTCAAAATGGTGTGTTACGAAAATGATACTTCCATAAACATAACAATTCTTGTTGTCATGATCACTAAATATTACAGACTAAGCTAGTACTCACTAGATATTACCGACTTGACTGTCTAGACTTCTCTTTTCTAATATTTAACCGACTAGCTAGTACTCACTAGATATTACAGAACTTTGTTCACACTAATCTGACAAACCAACAAGATTATCCTTTTTACTTCTTTACTATTTTACAGCTTAGGTGATTTTGGAAAATACATTATCTCCAACATTAAAGATCCGAGTCTGTATAATTCATTTAGTTTTTATGGAATTCTGTGTCTAATGCTTACCTATTTTGCTATTTTTTTAGGCTCCCCTAGCAGGCCCAGGCGCAGGAATGCCTCCACATATTGCCCATATGGAAAGACCACCAGGTTATCTACTGTCCCCCTCTGCGTATTACATTGAACCAGGCGGTGAAGAAGAAAAACAACTAGGTTAGTTTTCAACGGCTTCTCTTGATACCCATAGAAGGAAGCCTGTCTAAGCAGTAATCCATTAGCTAACGATTCAGCTGTTACTAAAGACCCTATGGTGAGTTATCTTGGTTAGCCCATGGTCTGAATTTAGCTCTTATTCCGACTCCTAATACTCTGTTTTTAGTATGTTACATGGAGTATTTATGCAGACTGGGAAGAAAATGCCGCAGGAGGAAGCTTTGGCAGGTACCTTATGGATTCTATAGTAAAAATTTATTACTAAAGATCCTATGGTGAGTTATCTTGGTCTTCTCTTTACTTTTGTTTTTATGCCTGAGGGTTGGAACAATCTCATGCAAATATGTTTTAGGTACTTCTTTCTCGTACTATTATCTGCGTTCATTCCCCTTGTCATTGGCTCATACAATCATTGTAGAGGCATGCACATTATATGTGAAACTGTGAAATTCACCTTCAACACTCAGTATCTCCAAGTTTCATAGTAAGGATGAGGTAAAATCGAGTTTAACTTTGATTGTCGTATGCTCTGTTACTGTTCAAAGAAAGCTCCAGTCTCTGGGCGATATGGTTCCATATGAGCATTGTTTCATTTCAGTATTGTGTAAAATATGAGAAAATATAGGAATTCCTGAATATGTTGAGTGAATCATTTGCAGGTTGTTTGGTACACACAGCTCGTGTAATGACGCTGGATGAAGTTTCCATTCCTGTTCTTTTGGTTGATGATTGAGATTTCCCATTTTGGAACGGAACTTGCAACTTGAAATTGCATTTACAGTTTATAGTAGAACTTTTATTCATGTAATGAGCTTTATATCAGTATATTTGGTCTTTAAATTGGTAGACTCAGCAAACTCAGTACAGGTTGTTCTGATGTAGTAAGCCTCTGCAGAAATGTGTATTTGATTTAAACATGGAATTAATTGAATTCAGACATTGCTTCCTTTTTATCACTTTCTGAATTTGAGTTACAGGTGCCGAAATGGTATGGGTTACAGGTGCAGAAATGGAATGAAATATATTGTTTGTATAGGGTAGATTTGGGTTGAAAACTTACAGGAAAGATCACAACTTTTTGATCCTTGTCTTTTAAAAACCTTGTCTTTATATCTCTACTTTTCAAAACTTTATGTTCTTTGCATATGGTAAGATCACACTTTTCATTGCAGGAGAGTTGTTATCTACAGATCACCCTTTAGATTATACTGGCAAAGATCACAGACAGCCAGTACTTAGATCACACTTTTTAAGAATGATCCATGTATGTTTTTGTTGTAGTGTTTCCAGCCAATTTCAGAACCTAAAAACTCCGCCGGAAATGTTGTTTCAGACGGAAAATCAAATCGGGTCTTGGGAATGGCAGATAATTAGATGATTTTTTGTTGGAGGGATGGGGGGCCAATGCTCTGCACGTTCCAAGATAAAATTCTCATCTATAGAAGCTGAACAATAAGGAAGCTCTAAATTTCTACAAAATTTAAGCTGAAAGACCAGCCCAGATGCCGGAAAGAAGAAATGGGCTTAACGGATCAGCCTAGAATATCAAAAAGATTAAGACTCGCAACAAATTGCTAGAAATTTACACATCATAACAAAGCAAGAATGGAACTACCTAGAAGAAATTCAAGAAGCAGGCAATTATAGATTAGAAATGAACTTGAAAAAAAATGAAAAAATGAAAATAGGCAGGGTACAGAGCCGATACAATCACAGAATCCAGGCTTCTACAACCCAAGCATGAAATGGCTAATAAACCAGCTGCAATGCTAAACGTTGGCAATAAATCCCTTAAATCCCCTGTCCCTGCTTGTCCAAGGGGAGCAGAAACTGCAAATGAGATGAATTTGAAGCAAGATATTGAAGCAGAAACGTACAAAGCTTGACAGTGCAAAAAAACTGAAGATCAATTGCCCGACAGAATAAAAAAAAGTGAAGACAATGCTTATTCTTTAAACGGGGTGTGTGGGTTGGGGTGCGGAGGTGTTGGGAGAGGGGGGTGAAACTGAGCCAACAAACTATAATCTGAGAAATAAGAGTTACAGAGTACAATGCTCGACTAAGAAAACTAAGTTCAAGTATGCTAGATTGAGTACTCTTAAATGAATACTAATCACAAGACAGATATAGCTTAGCTAAAGGAGAACCGATCTGTATAATTAACACAAAAAATGGGGAATAAACTTAAATAAGCAAATAAATTTTAACTAAGCAAAGAGTTGGATTAAGTCTGAATCCGACAAACTTAACCTAAATAGGTTACTCATAAACTTTTTTTTACTTTGGGCAACATATCTCAATTTACTCCAACATCTTATTAGATTTTCTTTCCCTTTAACATGAGAAGGTTAATTATATGATGAAACTTTAACTGTGAGGCCTCTTCCTATGCACATGCCAAAAAAATGGTGTTTGGCATGCCAGGTGGCATGCCAAACCATTTGCGCCACTATGGGGAAACCGCTGAGCGATCGAATCCCTAGCGAGCGATATTGACAATATCGCCAGCGATAAAGACTTTATCGCTGACGATATTGTCAATATCGCTGGCGATATTCACTCTAGCGGTAACGGCTATTTCTTCATCGCTATAAATAGGTAACTTTCAAACTCAACACTTTTACCTCAAATTTTTACACAAAAATTTCTCTTCTTCTCAATCTATTATTCTCTTTTCTCAATCTAATTTATTTCTTCTATTTGATCCAAATGGCACAATTAACCCAACTTGATTCGGCAACACAACTTGATTTTTCTGGAGTAGTACTTGAAGGTGCCGTTGAGAAGATATGTGATAGATTCAAAGAAATAAGTAAGAAGCAAAGAAGTCTCCAAGTTTTGGATATCAACCAAGTCAAAACCGCAACCAAGAGAAGGCCAAGAAAGGTTAAAGGCAAGGAAAATCAAGGCAAAACAAATTTGAAGCCAAAGAAGAAGATAAACAAAGGAGACTCCGTTCATGAGCGCATTGATTGGAAGTTTAGTGAAATGAAGAAGATGAACAAGATGAAGAACATTGTTCCAAAATTTTTTTTTTTAGAGTCTTTACAATTATTGTCTAGTTTTATGTCTTGTAAAATGACTATTTTAATTATATTGAAGTTTTTAATTTTGTGAAGTTTAATGAATTTGAAAATTTGACGAATATTGTTGAAAATTAAAATTAATTATATTCTTAAACATTAAAAGTATTACAAATATTTAAACTTAAAACACAAAATTAATATTAATTACAAATATTGAAATTACAACACAAATGTTGGACAATATTGGGGCAAATATCTTAAAACCTCGAAACAACTTTCAAAATGGAATTTTTGCCCGTAGATGCGGCGATATTCCACACGACACCTTTCATGAAATTCCACCGTGGTTTCACCACTTCTCAAGGTTGGACCTTCTCGCTGAAGTAAAGCAACATACCTAGTAACTTCCTGCTTAATTATACCGAAGCGTCGAACCAAATCTGAAACATTACGACCGCGTAGGTTCATTGTTTGTTCTTGAAATTTAAAAAAAAAATCCATTGTCAAATCAATATAATTCTTGCAAATACATTCATCTTCTCAGTTTTGAATTTTAGGTTTCTCCTCACTTGACATCTCCTAATTTGACTTCTCCTAGTTTCATTTGTCTACAATTGCACGACGACAAAGCGGCTCTTCGATTTTGGATAATACGGTGGTTTGCCATGCACTCAGTAGGATTCATATTATCACCATGCTCTCTAAGGAACTGGAAGAGTGATGAAAAGAATTGGAGATTAAGAAATATAGAGAGATTGAGAAATTCTCAAGAGATTAAGAAATTCACGGTGTGAGTTGAAATGAGATTAAAATTAGGTATTTATAGAGGGGGAAATATTAGCCGTTGGATGAAGATCTCGGTGAGCGATTATCATAGTGAGCGATAGCTTTTTTCATTTGTCGATAGAATGACCATCGAGCGATCATTTGACCATCGAGCGACGAAAACTCTATCGCTCATTTGGAAACTGTCGCGTATGCCTATATGCAGAAATAACATATTGGCATATGAGTTTGCGATTTGGCATACCCATAGTGGGTGCATATATGCCAAATACCATGTTTTGGCATGTGCATAGGAAGAGGCCTGATAGGAATAAAGATGATTCCGTAAGAAAAAATATAAAAAAAATAAGTGAAATAGAGAAAATGGGTCATTTGTCCAAAAAAATTTAAAACACGGTTCAAATGGACAAGTAAAAAAAAGTACGGGTGAAATAGCCAAAAACAAAATAGCAAGGATGAAAGCTGGATTCTTCTGGCTTATACTTAAAAAATATCAAGGATGAAGCTGGATGCATCCTGTGTAAAATAAAAATAAGAAAAAAATATTTGAAAATGGACAGGATGAAGCTGGTTACATCCCCGCCTATTTTTAAATTTTTGTCCATTTAAACAGTGATCTTTTTAATTTTTGGCTATTTAAATGAAGATCAAAACCTAAGTGTCTTTTTCACCCAGGAATTGTTGATTTTGGTCTTTTTGACCAATTTTGTGAGTGA